>CCAG010013935.1:0-91717 GCA_001077435.1 Glossina morsitans morsitans | reverse complement strand
ATAACAATCTTTTTCACATCTTCACCGAAAGTAGATTTGTTTGAATTGAGAAGTTTGGGGACGATTTTAGCTTTTAATTCATAAAGTCTATTTTCTAAAGCTGTAAGTCCAATTTCAATTATGATGTTGTTGATGGACGTCGTCCGAAAAGCATAGGATGTTGATATTAGATTTGCAGCTATTGCCATAAATTATCAAACCGTAGTCAGTCTTGCTTAAAACAAGCATTGTGGTAAGATAAGCAATAGTGTTAATGCGCGCTAATTCATTGAAAGCGATCTGAAAGAGCGTGGAAGAAAGAGGAAATCCTCGTGGAATACCATTCCTTAGTGGAAAAAATCAGAGAAATGATTGTTAACTCTAACTTTAAGCAGCCGATGCGACATGGACGATTTGAGGAGCAACTCTGTCAAATGCTTTGCACATCTGTCAATAGCGTCCGAAAGAGGAATTGGGATTCTTTTATTTTCGATGATGATGATGGCACTAGAGAAGTTGCTGTGAGAGGAGTATTCGCACCGCACTTTTCCAAAATAATTGGAGATCTCACCTGCGTTAGTTTCGTTGGGAGTGCAGATGGCAGAAATTTCGCTCGAATTTCATTGATGTGTTTCTGTGAATTCTTTTCGAAAAAGCTTTAGATCCGAGTGCCTACGTTGTCATAAATCCATTTTGTTTTTCCTTAATAATGAAAGCGTGTTGTTCCACTAAGGAAGCCGTGCTCGTTTAAAATAGCTGTTGGATTGAGGAATAGAACGATGAGCAGTGGTGCGAAGTCGCGCGAATGGCCTTAGACATAAAAGCAGCAAAGTTAATAAAAGATGTTCTACACAGATCTTGAATAGTTCAAGTAAAAAAAAAAAAATTAAAAAAAAAATTAAAAATCAATAAGAAAGAACATTACAGTGACGTCAATGCATTTGGTATCGGAAACCCTACCTCATATGCATGCAATGCAATGACGCTAGTATGGATGTTGTTCACATGCTGAAGCAAGATGTGTGTTTTTACACGTATTCATGTTCGTATATGTCTGCGTGTATATATATTTTCAGCGAGTCGTTTAATACCCCCTTTCTGATATTTTTGCAATCGAGAACTGTAAGCAAAGTACCCAAAAAAAATTAAACATTAAAAACAACACAAACACAAAGCACATAGATATTAGATAAAAGCTCATCATTAATAAATGCACTCAAACAGTGTGAAACATTAAATAGTGGATGGGTATGGAGTAATATGTTAGGCTTCAGTGCGCGCTTGCGTAAAATTCCATTATCAAGCATTAATTGGATTGCATTACTTGCATAAAATATTAACGAAGGGGTGTGTTGTCATGGTAAACAGGATATTAAATATGTTCAATTTTCTCATTTATTTATTTATTTACTGTGCATAGCTATGGAAATATTCTTTGCATAAATTATTTCAAGAAATGCCATCTTTCGTTTTCTTTTCCATTGCTGAGTTTCCATAGGGACCGCATAAAAAAAATGCATAAAAAATTTCACAAAACTTCACGTGCTTCCCGCTGTAAGAACTAGTTTTCGCACAATTAAAGAAAGTCTCATGTGGAAAATAATTCAAAACCTTACGAAATCATTAGGAATTGTTGTTCTAAATGAAATGAAGACAAGAGACTTGGTGATGACTTTCAATCTCGCCATACCTTTTTGAATTTGTTCTAGAAAATACACATGCGAACATATTGAAAAAGTTTAGTTAGGTAGGCGCTTATTTTACACACACAATACGTTTTGAAAAGCTTATCCTTCGTAGTCCGACAATATGGACAACACGAACTTTCTTGTGGTGAACTCGCACTCGTTTACAGTTGAGTTTTTTCAGTTACCATGTGGTCAACGATTAGTTTCTGCGACGACTGTTGTTTCACCAGACGTTTGTATATGTCTCGGCAGCGAGGTATGCGAAATGAGGTCCCTTTTGGAATTTTAAAGTTCTTTCAGAATTGGCATCGATTGCAAGAAAACGACATTGTAATTTTTGGCAAAGTTGGAGTCGTGCATGGATTTTATCTGCTGTGATATGACCGGGTTCCTCTTGCCCACCAGTAACACTTGTTATGTAATTTATAATGTCATCATCCCTTACGGTTTCATCCTGAACCATGTCGACAACTCGTTCACTTTTTCTGCAAGTATTAAGCCTGCCTTAGCTGCTGTGGCCTATGAATTTGCCTGGAAACTCAGCTATATTTTTCCCCTTTAGCGAGCGTGGATGCAACGATCTATTTACCATAACGGGTTTCACCATTCTGGCTCCAGATGCATCACTACAAAGTGACAGTGTTACTCTATTTTTTGTAATTTTAAATTCACTTGCAGTTTTCTCGGACTTAGCGCCATCTGTTTCAGGAAACCGCAAACTGAAAAATCTTATGCGCTCAATAGTTAAATTATGCGATTGTAGAATTCAATACATATGTAATGTGATGAAATACATTCATATTAAAATTCGAAAAAACTAAATAGCCGATCGAACCTACTATTTTTTTTTATTGATAACTTTGTCAATTGTCTTCCAATGTGATTGAAATTTTCATAACCCGCGCAAAAAAAATTACATAAAAGAAATGGAAGAGACAAAAAAGCGCGCAAAGGAAACCACACAAGAACTGGTTGGAGTGCATTGCTAGTGGACAAGAAAATTTATACATTGCTTCGCCTTGCTTTCGTTACGATTTTATCATCGTAGCGTTATCGTTAAATGGTATACGTGTTCTCAATTTTATATTCTCTTTCATTTCTCACTATCCTTCTGCTGTCATTATAACACTTCGCAGATGTTTGATAACAACCTGGTGACCTTTTTCATACTTTTGTTCGTTGTTGAATTAAACAACAGCTGCTATCCTGTAAAACCCTTCCGGGCTGTTTACCAGTAATAAATAATAGAATATAAATAATATATTGATGCATATATATATATATATATATATATATATATATATTGTATATATATATATATATATATATGTGTGTGTGTGTGCACGTCTCTATGTACAAGTAAATCTTTGTATGTGTGTATGCATATTTTTGTGTTTTTTAAAAGCAATTCCAGGTTGTTCTCAATTTCCAGCACTTAGTGTCACTTACAGAAAACAACAAGTCCTGTAAAAAAGGGATTTATATATATCTTTATTATGTATATATTTATATATAAAGGTAATTCTGCGAAAGTATGCGAAATAACTAGTACCAAAAGGTAGATTATAATGGGGAAGTATACACCAAGCACTAATTTTACCATCAAATAAAATATATCAGTGTTCTTATTGCCTGCATCGATATCAATTATTGCAATCATGTTTGTATTCACTAAAAATTGTTTTTTTTTTCAAATTTTTTTCAAATATGTACAAATAATGGGCAAAAAGGCACGAGGTGGAACAAATCTTAAAACAAAACAAAAGTTTTTGTCAAATTTTATAGGAGCGAATCAAAGGCATATAAGCTCACGCAAAACAATATTTTTCTTCTTGGCCTTTCTTAGCGTTGCGTTGCAGGTTGATTAGCCAAAGTATATACGAAAAATAATTCTCAAAACCCAACGGTTATTGACTATTTTAGACCAATGTTAATATTTAAAACAATATCATAGACCACGACCCGCCATTAAATACCCTATATCATCGTGCAGTTATTCTTATTACGAATTTTCAAAGTAAAGCGTTATATAGAAAGTGATCGAAAAAGTGGTCCAATGCAAATCGATAACGTTCCTCCTTGGGCCAAAACATCTTGGTGTACCAAGATTGACCAAAATATCTCGAAAATTGTGATGTGTTGGTTGAATACAAGGATTTGAGGACAGACCGCAGACGAACAGAAGGACAGATAAGCAGACAAGCTCAGACCTACTTATAGAGTGGTTCTGAATCGACGACACCGGTAATGAAGAGTGGGTCTATCCCAAGTCCTTCTCCGATGTTGTGCATATATCCGCACAAAGTTAATATATCCTTGTACCGTAAGTGACGTAGTGATTTAATGTGAAAAAGATGTCTTTTTTTAAAATCACCAGAGATCATCATTTTAAGCTGCAATTACGGTAATCTCGAGAAAAATGCTTTTAGAAAAGTGAAAGTAAATCTTCGGCATTTATTTTTTGCTCTAACCTGCAATGTCTGCACTCTACTACGGGTTTGATAGTTTTAAATATTTTTCTGATCGGCGAGCGATTTAGCAGAGAGAGAGAGAGAGAGCAGCAGCAAACACATAGGAATGTAACATTACAAGAGAATATTATCCGTCAGACATTTAAAAGAGAGAAATTGTGTTCGGCTGTAATTGAGTTCTTTAATAATAAACGTAAGTTGTTTGTGTTGATTAGGTTTCATAATAAGTACCTCTTCAAATATCACAAAGGCGCTATGATGTCTATTAGCACGTCAGCCGCATGATGAGCTGCAATTTCATCTAACCGAAATTATAATGCCGTTAAGTATTCTCCGGGTCGGAAGCATAAACATCCGCATATCACTGTTTTACTCAAAAATGCCTATGTCGCTTACGTCGCCGTATAACTGTTGGGTATGCACGTAAAATTCTCTTATGTGAATTGTAAGGTCTTTAACGTACCATAAATAATATATAGAATCCTTAACATGAGAGCGAATTTATTAAACAATTGCTTCCCAATAAGATTTGTACATTTTTCGCTTTGGCACTGTAACAGATGTAGATAAGAAAAATTGGAGGCGATAATCGTGTTTTACTTAGAAAAGCCTTATTGCTGTGCACGCATAATCATGCAAGAATTGGGCTTAATATGTGAAGTTGTCTTCTAGGCATATCTTTAGACTTTGAAAAGATTTCACAAAGTATATGCACAGTTTATGCGGTCATCTTCGATGGACATTTGTAAGCGTTGTTGTTTTTGCAAGCCAAATACATATTACTCTGATTGCACAGTAATGAGATATTTCTATTTATATATCGCAAGCTTATGCAAACGAGTGGGTTTTTTCTTGTCTTTTGTGGCGTTGCTCTAACTGACATCTGTGTGCAATTACATATGAATTTCAAACGAGATTTGCTTAATTTTGTATCTTTTTCTAATTGGCTTGGTCTCCTCAGTCGGCCGAAAGCGAAATCGCTTGCGCAGTGCAGTGTCTTCAAACTTTCAATTAAATCAAGCGAATATAGCGTTTATGGAACGAATCAATTGACGAGAGTTAGCGTAGAGTGAGTACGCGCATTATTATATGATGCCTTCGAGATTCAAACGATTCGCCTAAGCCGATTGTATCGATCTGTAATTTGCATGATGCTGACAATCGATAACTTTTAAATTCCTTGCCCATGAGACCTTCTTGATTGACGTGGTGTTCATCGAGGGCCATTAAAAAACAACCAAGACGTATTCTCTACCTTCTTTAACTAACGCTTGACAAAGACGCCCGTTAAGCTAATCCAAGCCAAAGAAATGGTGGACTCGTGCAGCTTATAATAAATTTAAAATTTTTTTCAAATAGTAGCCGTATGTTCCGAGTAAGGCAAAAGCAAAAGAAGGTTAGTCGAATTTATATGCACGTAAGCGTCTTTCTTTTTAAATATTGCAGGTTGTCCTCTAACGTTTAATTCAAATAAATTAATTAATTTAATCAATTTTTTAATGGTTAATAGTTTTAAATGAACGCGTAAAAAGATAACTTGATGTGTTGAAGGGACGTTAATGTAATGTAACAACAACGCATTGAATGGGGCATCAACTGCATTTGTGTCAACTTTGTCACTTTAACGAAACGATGGAAGGGGGGGTTGGGGGGGGGGGTTAAAAACAGAAAACCGCAAAATGCTCTCGATATCACAAATAATACGTAGTACAGCAACTACCGCAACAACAACAACAACAACAACAATAATAATAACAATCAAAGAAATTCTTAATGTCAAAATGTAATAGAAGAACAGAAGAGAAGAAAACTAGAAAATGGAAACTAACAAAGCTTTAACCTATTTTTTTAGCATTTAAAAGCACAAACTGTTTATTCGGTTTTAACTTAAATGCATTTTCAAAACCTATACATATATGTTACCATGTACATGCATGTGCGTACGTTTGTTTGATTGTTGAAAGCCTCTCTTCTCCCCTTCGTTTTCTTTCTCTTTCTTTTTCCTTCTTTACCTATATATGTCACCCCATATTTTTTAATGTACGTTGTATGTGTGGTTGCTTTGTTTTGTTTGTTCTTTTAGTTTCAGTTTTGATTTTAAGGATTTCAAGCTTTTTTCACATTAAGTATTTCATGTTATTATGACTGGTACTGTTCTTTATGATGATGATGATGATGATGATGATGATGATGATAATGATGATGATGATGATGATGGTGTAATTGTGCTGCAACTTTTGTTTTACTATTCCATTCAATGTAAAAAAAAGCAGTTGTGTTTACTGTACGTGTAACATTAGTTTTTAATAACATTTCCAACAGACATATGCATCTATACAGTTACGAACTTCAATTCCTCACGATAACATCGCTTAAGCTACTATATTTACTATTTCCCTCTGCAGTTTAGTAATACATGCACTCACATCTCCCAACCTGGAATTGTCTCCAACCGTACACGCACAAGGAACGCACCATCAAGCTTCATATTTGCCTTTAAATGCTCCTCTATATATACGTAATTGTGTATGTGTGTTTATGTGTGTTTATGTGTATGGATGTTTATGTATTTTGTTTGTATTGTTTTGTAGAATTATTTGTTTGATTGTTTTGGTTACAATATAACCGGATAACTGTAGACAACATTTGCATACGTAATAGTAAATGTTACGTTTGTTAATTATCATCAGCAGCTTTGTTAACGTGGTAATGGCATGATTCTAGCCTCTACGGTGTTGTATTGTGTACGGTGCATTGTTATTAACTATGATAGCTTCTACTGACAGTTTACGGTTTCTCTTCTCTTTACTGCAATACACATTTTTTTATTATTCGTTTATGTTCTTTTCTAAGGAGTTCAAGCTGACCAACTGGACATAATAATAATAATAATAATAACACCAACGGCGGAAGGTTAAAAGAGCTCTTTTTAAACCAAAGTTATTTCCTACTTAACTCGGCCAATAATATTTTGTTTCCATCTAACATCATGCTTCTCATGGGAAAATTTTTCTCTAAATGAGCCTGAAACGTAAACTGACGAAACTTATGTTTAATTACGTTGATCTTCTTCTCAACGACCTTATTATTATTATTCACCGACTTTCGTTATAAAGTGCCAAAAAATACTTTTTCACGTCCTACAAAAGTTTACCCTTCATGAGTATTCAAATAAGAAGTAGGGACATAATTAATTATTTTGTCAATTTGCTATTGTGGATCAATTTTCATCATAAAATATTAAAAAAGGTCCCTACTTTTTGTTATATAAAGATATATTAAATCAGAACCAATATGCGGAATGTTATATAAATAATAGAGCTAGATATTGGCGTTGTTGAGTTTTATACCAAATAAACATTATGGACCCATTTCCATTATGAAATATGAAAAACTAGTGCGTTCTACATGCAAGAGATTACTGCTCATAAAAACACTTACATGAAATTGGATCAGAAAAGTGGAGTGCTTGGTATAGTTAGTTCTTATGCCAAATTATTTTTATTGATCCATTTTTATCAGGAAATATTGAAAATTAGATCTTTTTGGCATACGAAAGTGTGCACCGCTATCGGCATACGGCTCGAAATGCTTACTGAACAACATTACATCGAATAAAATAGTGTTAGCAGCAATTAGTTCTTTGGTCGAATCTAATCTTAATTTAAATAATTGGAATTGATGTACAAATGTGGTTTAGCGTGTACTCAAACCGGTACATGTATCAGGGAACGTCTTAAGGAAGGTTAGAAGTTAAGGAAGAAACATGTAAGCGATGATCATGAGTATTTTCGGTATCATGTGGCGATCGATTTTTATAGTGAGCCCATATACGGAAAACGATACAAAATTGAATTTTAATATTTAATTAAAAGACATTCGCACCACTGAAGCTTGCAATAATATTCGCTTCAAGGTGAATATAAATTGCGAACTTCTTTTCAATATCAATTCCATGCTGACCGGGGTTATCAGCCTATGTGATGTTTAAATCAACTTCAGTCAACATTTATCGCTTTTCAGATCTCCATGAAATTCCCTTACATTAAAATCAAATAAGTAGAAGAAAATTTTTTTGCGTAAAGCTGAAGTTTGGCTTCAAAGTTTCGACGAATATATATCGTGTTGTTACCGTTGAAAAATAATGCCAATTTTTATACCTCAGGTATATCTCAGATCAGAGTAAAGTATATTAATAATAAAATAACAATTATTTCATTTACGACATTTAGGACAACGACTAATAGGTTTGCTTGGTATTGTTTGGAGTTAACGTACTTTCGCGTCAGTTGGAGAAAGGTTTGATAAGTGAACTAGAATTTAGAATTTGCTGATGATACGTCTTTGCTTTAATTGTTTCAAATGGATTTAAGTATGACCATCCAACCGTCCCCATCGTCAGCTTTAAGAAGACTTACATAGGTTCGACGTGTTTCAATCATTACACAAACTGTCACTGGTGCTGGATTTAGTTTTGAGCGTTTGTAAAAACTAGATCGAAGAATGAACCGATATTGGTACCCAACGAAAGTGTCGAACATATTTTCAGTTCAATTTAATTCATACAAATTCGTCGAAGACTTTCGGTGAACACAATTAAAGAGGTTAGGTTTAATTGTATAGCAAGTTTTAAGACCTTGACTGGGAGTCTGCAAGTATGTTTGTGCGCTTCTTCTGCAACTTTTTGAAACCGATGTTATGTAATACGTTCGTTCCTGATTCTTTTGCCGACCAGTTGTTCACTGTTTTGTGACATGGGATCGTTCGCGCTTGCATCTTTTTCCTCACGCATCCTACAAGCAACACTGGGCACAAAGTAAACATAAGAGCATTATATCGGGAAATTTTTGAGCAAAACAAAAAGTACGCGATAGTTGAAAAAATGTTCAGAGATTTTTGTCATTAGACGTTGCATGAACAGCCTCTGAAAAGTTTAATTGATCGATTTGTGTCGAAACGCAGTTTTGATGGAAATTATTACGAGTTATGAAAAATGGGTGAAATACAAGAATTCCACTCCGAAAACATAGTGGCCACCGCAAACAATTGCAAAGTTGAAATTGACGTCTGTTGTGGTTGTGCAGTAGGAATGGTGTGTGTTTAGACGGAAATTATACATTATGAGTCGCTAGGACCGAGTCAAACGATTCTCTGCTATCAACAGCTAGTTAGATTCTCGGAAGCAACTCCGTTAAGACGAGCCAATGACAGACCACACAGATTTGAATGGTCCGGCAAAAAGTCAAGGAGCTTGTCTTCAAGGTTCTGATTCATTTATTGCATGGATTGGATTAGTGCCTTCGAAAGAGATCTTCAAAATCACTTGGCTTGGGATAGCGTTCTGCGCTAGGATATGTCTCCGCAGTAATGCAACAAAGGTTTTACTACAAACATGTCAAGAGACTGAAGAGAATAGTGGCCGTAAAGAAAATTCATTTTAGAAACAATCAAAATGTAATGCAAAAGAAATGGAATAGCTATTTTTGCTCCAATTGTTGTAAAAAACTGACTAAAAACTATTTTCCGGAAAGCTACAAAAGAACTGGTCACCTTCATTAAAAAGATAGTCAAAAAAAAAAAAAAAAACGGCTCAAAGAATGTACGAATATTGATGTAACAACGAAAACGACGAACGACGGCAATATCAAGAGAGTAAAGGAGAACATTTTGCACTACAAAGTCACAATGTTGCGTGTTTTACTTTAGTATTTATTGTTGCGGCAACAATGGAATCAAAAAGCAACAACATCAAGTATACTATGATAAGACTTTTAGTGTTTGTATATATATATATATATATATATAGAGGTGTGTGCTTTTAAAGTATAAAATGATATCGAAACCAACACTTATGCTAGTGGCTGTTGCTATAAACTGAGTGTTGAGTCTGCACCATCCACTTGCGAAAAAGCACAGCATAGAATATTACACCGGCATACTAACTAACGTGCGAATAGTTACCCGAGTGCAGATAGTCGATGCGTACGTTTCTATGCTTTTGTGTGTAAACTATTTATGAATACAAATTTTAAATTTTTGGCAACTATTGTAAAAGCGGCGAATTTTGTATAGTTTGTAAGCCATGCGATTGCTTGCTTGGGTTTACAATGGGTGCGCAAAGTGTACGTTTGTGTTAGTCTGCCGAGTCTCTTTTTGCCATGTTGTAACAGTAAACGGACGGTGTTTGTATGCAAGGGTAAGTTTATGTTTTTGTTTATACTATAAATAGTTAATTGTAAACTTGCTATTTGATTTTGCTTCACTCGTTCCACTCGTTAAATATGAAGACTGCTCGCTTGTATTGTTTCTTTATAGTAATATCTCTGACAATGTAATAATAAATTTGAACTGAAAGCTTTACTTTATTTCAATTTAAAATTGTTTTAAATTAATTTGCATTAATATTATACAACAAAAACAGAACAACAAGAAAAAAGTAACAACGTTTTAAACACATATACGTCGTTCGAGGCAAATCTCCATTTAAAAGTTGATTTACTTATGTATATTGGTAAGAATGCATGACGAAAATTCACTAAGCGCTTGACGTTTATATACATAGGTGGACAGAAGAATAGGTGTTGACCGGGGCTACTCCTTTCCCATTTCCTCTTATTATATATTATATTTACCATTTATTTACAAAGCAACAACATTTCGGTATTTAAAAATGGTTTTACAGTAAACTTAAATGCAAACAAAAACTTACAAAAAGTTCAGCTCACAAAGATCAGAGGTTTCCAGGCGGACAATAAAATAGGTGTATATGTAATACAAAAATTTTAAAATAACCCAATATTTTGTACTAAAAAGTAAACACTTTTGTAGGACTAAATTGAGGCAATCAATAGCCCGTATAACCAACCACCTTTGTTTTTAAGGACAACTATGATGCTTTAAGCATAGATGAAATTAGTATAGAGCGAGTCTCTACTGGGATGTTGTACCATACTTTTTGTGATGTTTTCCCATAATGCGTTTTTTATTGGTACAGGAAACTTGATCCCAAACCTCTCTAAAGGTTCTTAATAGGATTAAGGTCGGGAGACTGACTTGGCCGTTCAATGATATCCAAGGTGCACACTTCCGGAACCACGCTTTCATCAAATTAGATGAATGTTACGAATCATTATCCCGGTGAAATTTCTATCCCAGTGCTATAGTTTCTTCGACATACACCGTATGGCATTACCGTTTGCAACAGGGTTCTATATGAAAATCTATCCACAGTGTTTTGTATAAGATGTATCAGACTAACACCCCCCTAAGAAGAGCAGCCGCATATATATTATATAAGATTTCCTCCGCTATACTGCACCATTTTCCAGTATATCTAGTGTGAATTTTTTTTCCTTTTGACCCACGGACATTTCTTCCCACATCATTATCAAACTGACTTTTCGCTTCGTCGCTCCGAAGAACATATTTCTACTAAAGCAAAGTCTTTCCTCTTTTCAAAATTAACTTTTCTGAGGGAACGAATTTTCCGACCTACTCTCCGTGGTAGGTTGACAATTTATAATCGCCGACGAATATTTTGGGATGATACAACATTCATAATTTCATTGCAAATTGCTCTAGACGACTTGAAGGGATCTGGGTTTGCTAGAACTATCACGCGATTATCGGAAGCGGGAGAGAAATTTAAGCCTGGAAAGACAGACTAGGTAGTCGCCTTTTTCCTACGTTTATCTACGCATGAGAAAGCCGATCAGATGTACATATTTTTTTATTAACGTAAATGTCTTCTTACTGTTAGTTGTTGGAAAGAAAATTAACTTTGAAACGGAAGCTACAGATTCTTAGTTTATGGTTACAAACATTAAGTTGGAAAGTTGAAACTTGTAGTCTATAGTAAATATGGTTCTGAAGCTATGTGCACAGATTTCGTAGTTCCGATCAGCAAATAGTTACGCCTATAATTAAAATAATATCTGCAACTGAACGAAAATTGTGTCTGCAGGAATTCATTAATTTTCTCGGCATTTTTCTTTCGCATAGACTGGCTTGTCTGTTTACATGGTCAGGCACCGGGTGAAAACCTGGAAGAACCATTCGAAGATCTTATTGCGCGTTTTCCATGGTACATAACACTAAGCCCAAGCATTATGGATCCTTAGCCGATTGTCTTATAAATCATTTTAATCTCACTCGGTGCCATATTCGCCCAAAATTGTGATTGTGGTCTGTCCCAAAGCCTAACGCAGAACTGACTATTAAGAAGAATTTTTCGTAATCCATCACTTATAAACCAGAGCAGATAGAACAATAAAAATTTCCGCACATGTATTGCTCTACCTGTCCAAGAAATTGGAAGAGTCGGCCACGCTCACCTAATAGTTTAGCGTATCGAAATTTTTCTTTCTTTTTTATAGTTTTCTTTAAAATGAAAGTGATGAATGTGGAAGATTTTCGGTCATAGCCGAATATAATTCTCGTTTGGATTTTCTTTTCTTTTTTTTTAGTTTGCTTTTCATTTGAAAATTTAAGTAAGGTGGCTGGAATTTTTTGGTAAGTAACACCTATTTTTATATGAGCTTTGAGTACGAGCTCTAATATTTTTGCCAAATTTCAGGGCAATTACTTTATTTTTATGAGCAAAAGAACATTTACAATAGAGATTACACTGACACAAGGACATGTTTGGGTCGATTGAGAACTTACTACTGATCGTAAATATTTATATGCTCTGCAAGTTGGCTAATGCTCGCTTCTGGAAGTTGCAAACATTTAAAGGAAATGAAAAGACTCCTTCAGTGATGGCTGTTAGAAAGTTACTTATGACACATGAACAAAATGATTGCTGTTAAAGCATTTACTTAAATACAAATTTACAAATGAACTTCTTGTGCCATCATACTTTTTAATATCAGATTTTTTCGATTTCGAAACGTAAGTGATATTTTCGAACGGGGGGACAAGAATTTTGCAAAAGTTTGAGTAGACGGCAATTCAGTGGCGCAATGAGCGTTATATATGTCGTGGGACGAGTGGGTTTTTCGACGTAAAGTTGAAATAGTCGGCTTCTTTTCTTTTTAAGTTGGGCCAACATGTCGTTATTAACATTGAACTTTTGATATGTACTCAAGTTCTGCCTTATATTTGAAGGCGAAACAATTTCCAATAATCATTCGGAGCTCTTTATGACAATGTATTGCAATAAAATGGTTTCACCTTTTCGACTATTTCAGTCTCTTTAATGCTAGATTGCAGTCATTGGATAAGTTGATCTTGCCGTATTCTACCTTCCATGAATAAAATGTATGCAAAATTTCAATGCTTAATATTAATTGTTACAAACCATGACAAATGGGCGAATATGACTAAGCAGATATTGAAAAAAAATCTTATAAAAATGCATTGCAAAGTAAATTTCTGAATGTTACAAAAGGAATAAAAAAAAATTAACATGCTCCCACCGTTCTAAGGTACCGAGACTGTCAAGTGTCTCTCCCTCCATAGCTTATAACTTTGTTCGTTAATTAAACAAATTTTTCAATTTCTCCCTCTCAAATATAAGACCTCGTCATATTTCTTCGTTCGAATCGAATGTAAAAATTATGTAATTCAATCTTAAATACTTTTTGATAACATATAGTTAGGTTGGCATTTAATCTGCAATATTTTTGTTTACATTTCTTGCTTAAACACATGTGTGTATGAAAGTTGTTGCGTATTGCATGCAGAGCTAGAAGTGTTATTGCTTTCTGTGATGTGAAAATTATACATTTTGTGTACGATTTAGTTCAACAGAGTTGTTTATTTATATATGAAAGGAAGTGTGTGCATATATGTTGCATTTGTGTTTCCATTTTCGGTAAAGTACAGAAAATCGCGTTTTATATTGGTATTGGTAATTTGGTTTGGTTTGGTTTTCTTTTGTTTGTTTATTTGCTTGCTCTCTCTCTCTTTCTCTCTCGCTGGCTTAAGCTGCTGTCGTGATTATAAGTGATTTGTTTATGCTTTTCCTTCTTTTTTTCTAAATTAAAGACCACTCATGAGGCATGAATGTGCAGTAATTTCTTGGTAATAAGGAAGAACTATATTAATTACGGTAATGAAAACAAATAGCATTCTTTGGTGGATTATTGCGCTACAGAAAAAATGCTGATGGTAATATAAATAAATTAGTTCAAGCTTCGCTTTTAATGAGTCTGGACGTTTTTTTTTTTTATGTAGATTTTCTTTTTATGTGCTACAGGTCGTTTGCAGATCGAACGAATGTTAAATAAGAATGGAAAGAAGAATACACAAATATATTCTTTCTTAAAACGGCATTTCACCTTTTCGTTTTTCCATTTAATAACCCTCCGCCACATTACCTAAGTTGTGCCCTACAAATACTGCGGATAGTCGCATAATTTGTAGCAGACAAAATTATTATGCTCGCCTTTGAACCGATAACCGATTTAAGCATCGTTTAAAAAATACACACTTCGAACTAAGAAAAAACGATATGCATTCGAAAACAAAAAGCGCTCGACATAACACGCATTCCAGCACCGCTTCATAATAGAACAAATATGCTCCGTTTTGAATATTGTTACAATGGCATGAAGTGTCGTAAGCATTGTACGTATGTATGCATAGCATAATACCTCGGTTTAGAAAAAATTCGCTTTAAAAAATTCGACCTCATCGATCGATTTAGGCCCCGTTAAGAGTGATACAATAAATTTAACAGATTTACGTCATTTCATTCACATCTTTTGCTCTGTAGAATTTGCAAACAAATACCAGGGAACCAGTTCCGAAAAAAACGCGGCAATCCAAACTTTATTTCCTGTAATTTGGCGATGGTAGCTAATCAACTTTGCATGTCTTTCACCATGTCATATCCAACTAGGGAATTGTCGATTCGATTCGGGAAAGTGGTGCGGATCCATGTTTCGTTAATCGTCACAAATCGAGTGATAACAACAGTTTTCATTTTGATTAAACAACTCAAAATAGTGCTGCGAATCACTACAATATCGATGTTCTTGTTTCGCTGTAAGTGTGTGCGCGACAACTGCTTTCCCCTTCCAAAATTTTCGTGGAAAATTGTGAACACATTGCGTTCTGACATTTTTACAATACTAACCACCTCTTGTAATATTATCTTTCGCCTATTGTGAATAATTTTTGGAATCTTTTTTAACTTTCTATGATGTGCACATCGGCGACCGTTTTCGAGCTCATTGAAAATTAGTAGCCGTGCAAGTGTTTTTATCAACGAAGATAAATTATCATCAAATTCCTAAGCCAATAGCCAATGATTTTAAACGGTATTTTCTCGCCACTGGAATTTGTATTTTTCCATTGTTATCAACTTGCTGAAAGTAGTGCCACTACAACTACTCCAAACTAGTAAGCAAGAGGCCGAAATTGCATGAAATTTTGACAGGTGGCGTTGAAGATTTTTTAGAATAGCATGATTTTTTTTTGCTGGAAACCTCATTTATGTGTCAATCTCGGTACGCATTAACCGACTTGTTATTTAACAAATAATAACATACGCGAAGATTAACGTACTTAATTTAACAACGGACACACTCCATGAAATTGCTTAGAAAATGAAAATAAACAAGTAATCAATTATGAACAGCTGTGGCCTGAACTCTATACCCATATCCCTAGATTAAAAAAAAAAAAAAAGAATTTTATCAGTGAACTGCATTACAGGTATTCTAAGTGTACGGAATAGCTTGCGACATACCAAAAACAATTGATAATGACAAAAATTTTAATCAGGGTTTCGCCACGCCCACTGAAGTTTTGACACCCATTAAAACCATCGTTTTGTAGAGACATCGCGTATTGCATGTAAAATCACACTTTTTTCAACATTGAAACTCAAAACTTTTAAAAACACTTCTTTTGGAACTTTGTCGGGCTTGTCGATTTTTAAGAGAATTTTTCACAAACGCAAAAAAAACCCAAACGTGCGTTTTTTACTCGTGAAATTAATTTCATACAATATTCAACACAATATTGGTTTAGCAGGTTTTGTCACGCCCTGTGCAGAATTCGCATAAAGAATTCATGCAGAGCTTAGTATTTCTAACTTGGCTTCACTTTCGCCAAACATATGATTTCTTTAATGTGCGAAACAAGAATAAGTGAGGGTAATATGAAAAAATTCTTAATACAAAAAAAAAAAAGAATAATTTACTAAATAAGTTTCTTGTATAATTTTTGTCTAAATGTTTTTTAGTAAGTTCATCTTGCTTTAACTTTCCTTTATATTTAACGTTTTCAGATTTTGCATAAAGTTTTTTCTCCACCGCTCCTTGTGTTACATAATAAGACAAGTGTTTAGTTCAGTATCTGAATGAGAGTTTTTATCCGTAAAACAAAAACTTTGCATTAATTTGCACGGTTATTGAAACCATTCTACACCGAATTAAGTCAGTTCAACACGGAATTGAAGCGATTCCATACAGAGTAAGACAAAAACACTACTATTATAGAATACCCATAATTAATTTTTTCACATGTTTTAGGACAAATGTGATAAATATTGAGTCACAGCTGAATATAATATTTTTACTTTTACTTCTTTTATATACCTATATATATAAATTCAAAAGTTAACCGTCCCTTTAGTAAACACAAAGTGATCTTACACCTTAAGCAAATTTGCTTATTTAAGGTGAAACGACAAAATTGATTTCAAAACTAGCTCTATGGCATGTGTTGGATGGTTATGAAAGTAACAGTAAAATAAAAATGTTGCCATGCAAGCTTTTAACCGAACTCGATTATTGATTGATGTTAACTGTCAAATTTCGTGTGAGGTGGAAAGGAACAGAGTTAATAATATAGCAAACAACATCAAAGATTATAAGGGCTCTATTGAACCAAACAAGCAGTAGGATTCAGCATGGTTTGATTATTGAAAGTAGGAGTTGATTGACAATCTCAAGCAAATACAATGTAATAATATATACTTTTTTAAAAACACTCTTTAGGATTCTTGCAGCGAATCATGCTACTTTGAAAGAAAATAAAGAAGGAAAAAAAATCAAAGAACATTATTCCACATGTTTGGATTCTAAAAGGCTCCCAAAGCCGCTTTTAATGACGTATTAAACTCAGCACTTTTAAATTTCGCAGGTCGTCTTTGGGCTTAATTGCGTTTACGTACCTTAGCATAGGCTTGGTACGACACTTTCCTTTACGGATATAAAACACTTAAATTATTCCTTTTTTTCTTTCTTGTTTAGAAATTAGCCGTAACCAGAGATGAATAACATATCAATGACGTAGCCTTGAAGGACCGCCAATAATCATTAAAACCAATTTATCAAAAAGCGTCATAACTTTTCCAACAATCAATTACTTAACCACGAATTTGACTTTATATCCATATAAAAATCCCTTAGGAATGAAGTACCTACAAAAGTGCAAGGAACGTGTCAAAATGCCACCAGTCTTTCACCAAATGTCCAACAAAAAAATAGAAGCAAAAAGTATGCTAAAGCTGCACTAAGTAAAACCCGAAAGTATTTTTTTTTTTAATTTATATATTTTTTTGTTTGGTTTCATTCTTTTTTCTGTAAAGGATTTGTTGCATAAATTAATAAAAAATTCCTTCTAAGTATTATACACTGGAGGTTATTAACACAATTGCCTTTTATTTCAACACTAGTCAAGCGAAGAAAATCTATATACTATATATATATATGCATGTACTATATAATTTATATATATGCATTTATACAATATATCTATATACTTTATATTAAGCAAAAAGCAATAGACTTTTCACGCTATATATAGATAGTGGCGAGCATGCATGCGTACTATTACAAAATACGTTCAATTTATACAATTCTTGCATTTATCTTGGAAAAAGAATTGTACATAAAACATTAATCCTTACCGAAACTATCTTACGATATTGAAAAAAATTTGTAATGTTTTCAAGACTAACGTAGACATCTTGGTTGAAAAGAGATATTCTTTAGGAAAAATTGTCGGAAAAGTTAGCGTGTGTCACCGTATAGTACTTTTAAGTATAAAAGAACGAAAGTTAATATTATTAAGAAACAATGGGCATGGTGCTTGATTTGTAAGCGTTCGTGATGTACGGCCAATGGAGCTTATGTTGAAAAAAAATGAAATGCAAAGCATCAGAAATTGCTTTAAATAAAAGTGTCAATGAACGGACTGCGCGTCGAACACTACGGGAAAGCAGCCTTATTTCAGCTGTGAGGCAAAAGAACCCTATTTTATCTGAAAACAACGTCAAAACTCGTGTGAAATTTTGTCAACAACACAAAAATTGGTCTGTGGAAATTGGAAAATGCACACAAAATCACAATTTTATTTCAAAAGGAATTCAATAAATAACGTAAATCATGAAAGACGGTTTACGTTACAACACATAAAAAAAGCGAAACAGTGTAAGAACTTGTAGGAAGCATGCCAAGCCACTTAAAGTCTGTCACAAAAAATGAAGGTCTATGGAGAAAATACTAAATTTGTACGTGAAGAAGCTGAATGAAAAAACGTATGAAACTCGATAAATGAAGACACTTGGTTAGCTTGTTCTTGGTTACTTATTCATGAATTGTATTTTGTTGTATTCTTTACAGTTAATTGGAGAACCGCAAGGATTAGGGTTTTATGTATAATTTTTTTCTCCAAAGCGATAAGTGCAGGAATTGTATGAATTTAACGTATTTTTAATATCGCATATCCACTTTTGCTCGCCACTGTACATTTAATGTATTTCAGTATCTTTAGCATTTTGTAAACTCCTTACAGCAACTTTTAATATATTTTGATTTTTTCTTTTTACCAAATGCAAATCTTTTAACAAGAAAACTGATATATGTTCTTGTTCCAATATTAATGTATATTTAACTATTCAAAGCTGTTTAAAATAAGTGCATGTATTAGGTTGTTGCATGTACTCTGTTAGTTTTTTCACTTGAAAAAGGCATATTGATCAAAATACTTTCCATCATTTTCTACAACTTTACCCCACCTTTCTGGCAACATGTCGATAACATGTCGAAAGGGCGATTTTGGTTCGGCAGGGCTCCAATAATCGGCCCATTTTCCGACTTTCTCAACTTTGCGGAACCGCGTGCCAGCCAAACCACGCGACAGCGATTTATACAAGTAGTAGTCAGAAGGCGTCATGTGTGGTGAATGCGCTGGGTGTGCCAAGATTTCCTATTCGAGCTGCAACAGGGTATTTTTGACAACTCTGGCACCGTTATCATGCATTACGTTGACTTTGCGTCTGCTAACCGTTATTGCTGTTTTTCTCGGTTTTACTAGTTCATAATAAACGACACCTTGCTGATCCCACCATACGCACAACAAAATTTTATAGTCATGAATATTCCACTTCGGTGTACGTGTGAATGGCTCTCATGGACTAACCCACGGCCTGTTGTGCTTGGGATTGTCGTAGTAGGCCCACTTTTTATCGCCAATCATAATACGCCACAGAAAAATCTCCTTTTTTGCCTGACAAGCAATGAAACCGCGATGATGGAACGGTTCGAAATGACATTTTTACATGCAACCACCTAATAATACAACTATCCTTCGTGCTATTATTAAAACATATTATTATCAATTGCTACAAAACGAATGCAAAGCAATTAATGGATTCGCTTGTAACACCTAGAAACTCCTAACGAAAGTACGAAGATCCCTGAGCACACACACATAATGATTGAGTTTAATAATATTTGCTCCTCATTAGTCACTACTCATATAAAATCAAGTTCGAAAGAAAAGATGGATTGTTTAGCTCCGTTTAATGGTTTACTTGGTAATCGCGAATATTTTATAAATGAATTTAAACAATATTTATGCTTTTTTGTTCCAGAAAAGTCGACTTCTGGGACTACTTCCATTCGGAGTAACACTTGAGCGAGCAGCGAGTTTAATGATGATAACTATCTTTAATAGCGAAATATTTCCAACCGTATTCCATATTTCCAAATATTCCAAACGTTAAGCTTTTTATTAATCGTGAAATATTTCACTTATAAGTTTTTAAAAGTAAAAGTTAAAAACAAAATTTGTAAATTTGGTATTCCCCTCAGGCCAACAGGCCTTTTAATTTGGTGTGGTCATAAACGCGACACCAGGCATCAATGTTTAATAAAAATAGGGCATAGAAAAAAGAATTTTGGAATTTCTAAAGTCCTTGCTTTGCAAAATATAGCGGTTTATGGTTGAGAGTTGTAGGTGTCGTAAGTTAAATAGTACGATAATGTATCGGCTATCGTTAAACATAATTGCAGACTTCAAATACGGTCACATAATTGACTGGGCATTGCTAAAGGACTCGAGGCATTAATAAAAATTGTAAGATTATTAAAGGAGCAGGTGAGCGTTTTAATTATCTAAGCTTTAAGGCGTGACTTAATACCGGTGATATCAGAACAAATAAATATTTTTGAGAGAATCATGGAAGCCGTAGGACTTAACCACGGCATGGCAATAAGGGATTTTATTCCTTAGCAAGTGATCATGCTTAGCTCGTTGAAATAAATGCAGTCTATATCAGTCCGGTGCTTGTGCAGATGATGGCAACGTTCATCGTACATTCCCAGTATTGGAAATATATACGTTATATATATTGTTACGAGATACGGTTCGTATCTCAAGATCGTAGTTTTATTTACAGTCAATTTGTTTACAGTTAGGATTATTTACAGTTTACTTGGTTTGACAGCATTTTTAACTTAAACTTTCTTTTCGACCCAAATGTTCTTTTGCGACTGACTATGCTTTCCGCAAATATTCTATTTATATACATTTTTACAAGCATATTACTATTACCTAAATTTATGGCTTCATTTTTAATCCGTTAATCCGCTTTCCCACTAATCTTTTTCTACGGCCCGTAGCTGCACGACGCGCCACCAATTGGCGCTTGGTTTTTCTCTCTCTCGGAAATATATTTTCTGGGAAAATCAATTAGTTGGAATAAACTGGCTTTGAGATTTCCGTATCAATGAATAACATTCTGGTCGTCTGTCCATACGAAACAGCGAGGCACTTCGTGAGAGTAAAGCTAAGATTTCAGGGATATTAATTCGGCATTATGGCCGAGAGAAGCTCGCTATAGAGTATTCTCACGAAAGATTTGTTGATGCTTACAAACATCGGTTGGCTCAGGAACTGAAACTTCTCGACATAGCGATTAGAGTTCATTGAACGTCTTCAAGGAGAAAGCGCTGAACGCTGTATCAAAATCGACAAAAGCCTTTCAAAATTCGATTATACACTTTTTTTTCTATCGATTTCACTCTTCTTGCGTCAATTTTGAAACACTCTTTGTATTTTTTTCTGCTTCTAAAATTCAGCTTTCATTGTGCTGAATAGAAGAAAAGATAGTACCTTGAGAAAAAGTATTGACATTAATATAATAAAATTGTTATTGAACGCAATATAGCACCGATTGTTCTTTGCTTTAAAAATTCTCCAAAATCTCAAAACGTAAACGCATTGCCCATCCATATGTTAATGCCTTTCTGTATTTTGCTGTAATTTTCAATTATGAAATAACTAAAACTGAGAATTAAATCTATGCTATAGTATGCTTAGATCAAATTTATGGCTTCAAAGTTTTAACACTTTCTATTACATTAGATAGTGAGTCTCCAAAAGTTCGCCTCTAAGCGAACATAATTTTCTTATTTGTTTTACGTTATCTGTCGTTCGTCATTGAAATATCACATCGTAACACATTTCATCAAGCTGATCTGGGTAGCTGGTTGAATGATGGTTTGTCTTGGCATGTTGTCAACATAAGTTATGTGATGTGTTTTAACAAACATTTTCTGAGGTTTTACCTTAAGTCAACCGAAACGATAGATTATGTTTTTTTTTTTTTCTTTTTTTTTTTCATTTTGTATATTTTTCTTGGAGCTAAGATATACCATTTTGCTCTCTCTCTCTCTCTCTCTCTCTCTCTCTCGCCTTCTCTCTACCTTTCATAGACTGAATATATATATATTCAGAATATTATGTCTTTCACGTAGAAAAGTACGGATATTGACGATAACGGAACTAAAAATCGTAAGCAAGTACATTTGTAGGCCCCAAAAAAAATTTCTTTTGACCTCCGTTTGTTCACACTTGTAAAGTAACGAACTTGTGCAGTCATTACTTTAAAGTCTATGTCGATTTGATTAGCCTGATGGAATGACACTAATTTTGACTATATAAAGGAGATAATTTCCCGTTATTCCAGAAACTAACGAATAAGATTGATGTACAATTAATTTTTAGTGAACTGGGCCCTCTTTTAGAGTTAACCTTTGATGATTTTCAATTTGTAAGATAAATAGAAAATTGCAATATAGAAACCCTTTTGCTTTTTTTTTACTTCCTGGATTACAAAGTTTTGGTAAGTTGGTAAGCGATAGGCAGTTGGCGCACAAAAAATTGTTTTGTGAATTCATGACTAAAACAATGCAGTTCTCGTGGCGTACACGACTGTTTGAAACCCCTCCATAAATATTTTTAAAAATGTATTTACGCACACATGGATGACTTTTTATATCTGCGCACCTAACACATGTACGTATACTATGTTAGCTGCAGACAACAAGCATCAAATTGAAGTTGTGACACTTATTGAGATTGGTTGTATGTTTTGCATGGATAGACAGTACTTTAAACTTAACTTAATATTTATTTAATTTTTTTTTTTTTGATTTACATTTTTTAAGTTAGATTTCTCTCTCTCTCCACACACCTGTTTTCAATGAATTGCATCGATAAGACAAAAAAGTTCATTCATAATCCATTCAATGCAACGCTCACCCTCGGCCGGAATCTTCGAAAAAGAACGATCCAATCGCATCGTTCGCCCAAAACACTACATTAAACCTTTACCCGTTCGGATTGAATTTCTCTTCGTTGTGCCACGGTTTTGTTTATTTACGTATCCACAAAAATAAGACGAGCCTGGATCACTCAGAGTAGTTTTGTTTAAAAAGATCGCGGTTTGCATTTTCCGCAGATGTGGCTACTAGTTCCTCCGATTACTCAAACGTAATCGCAATGACAATGGCGATTGTACTGACGCTTCTAAAATAGTCTCTTTCATCATTTCAAAGACCACGGTAAAATTTATCGGCACAACTTCGCTTCTGTAGCTTGCCAACTTTGTACGATTCGAGGGCGTTGTATGTATTCGTGTTTTATTGAAAGTGCCATAGCACACATACGATGAGATGTGTGTATGTCATAAGCGTAAGCTTATATAAGTGACAATCACAGAAGTTTGGAACGTAATTAATTTATCACATTAGGCTTTGCTTGTTTTACGAACAATAGGAAAAGTGTGCACTAAATTCGGAAGTCTGTGGTCGAAAGCTTTTAAAGCCACCCTTCACAACACTATGCGAAATATTTTAGACAGGAAAACGACACCCCACTGCATAAATCTATCTTTGCAAACCAGTTTTTAAGCAAAAACTTAAACAGTGGGATCGAACAAACGCTCTTACCCACTTCACAAGGCTCCTACTTTTTTCGCTTTCATGGCTAAAATCAATACAACGAGTGAAAATATTTGAAATCGATTGAATGTACAAAACGATGCATTCCCTACAACTAAACTGAAGGTCATATCTCAATCAGACTAGAAAAAATCGCTGCTAAATCGCAATATGCGTTCAAGAGGACAAAATCAGTTCTGATTAAATGAATTTTTCTTTTATATCCCAATTCGAAGAAAACGCCATATATCCAGAGAGATATTTGCATGTAATTTAATGTGAGGTAAATGAAAAATCCTGTTACAAATTTCCGCTAATCTCGATACGGTCCGTATCACTGGATCGTGGATATTATTTTCAAGAGAAATGCGCTTCAGAATTCTTTTAACTCCAAGTTTCTTTATTTACAATCTATTCTTTAAGGCTAGGATTATTTACATTTTACTTTGGCAATACTCTCGACTTCTCAACTTTAGTATTCCTTTTCGACTCAAATGTTCTCGTTCGACTAACACTGCCTTCCGCAAATAGTCCACCTATGTACCTTTTTACAAGCATGTTACTGTTACCTAACTTCATGGCTTCATTTTTAATCCGTTAACCTGCATTTCTCTTAATCGTTTTCCTCGACCGGCAGCTGTATGACGCGCCGATAATGTTTACCTGGATTTTTCCCCTAATCTTTTTCGTCGATCGGCCGCTGCATGACGCGCCGTGAATACGCACTAAGGAATTTATTACTCGGGAAAATTCAATTAGTTAGCATTAACTGGATTTGGGATTTTTGTAACAATACTGTATGTGTGCTTATTTGAATATGCGCGTATTCATATATTTAACTGTTTTACTATCCAAAAATTCGATGTCATTATATGATAGACAGCAGAAAAAAAAGAGCAAAAGCCACAGTTGAAGAAACACATTACAAAATGAAGATAGATGTCATGTGATTGCATTTATCAATCTGCTTGTATGCATTCGTGGATAAGTTCACTTTCGAGTGTTAAAGGTAAGCTAGCTGTCAAATAAAGCTGGACGATGAAGCTCAAACGTACGTAATCCTGAATTGAGAAATGATTTTTTTTGCCTTATTATCGATAGAAATTAAGTTTTTTTTGCTTTTTTTAAAAATGAAATAATTTATATCTTTGCAGCCATCGTCCACATTGGCAGCACTAAGACTCGATTAGCAAAATAAAGCTAAAGCCTACATACAGGTTGATTTGCCATCGAGAATGACATCATTTATTTGTACGTACATTGTGCGCAACAACTGATCTACAAATCTAGATGATCTACGTATATCTATATATATATCTATATATATATCTATATATATATATACATATTACAGATTGTGTAGGTCACTAAAATGTATAAGTCTAGTAAAGTTCGATTAATTTACTCAATTTTATATTCAAACCAAAAAGTTACACAGTGATTTCCAGATCTCTTATACTTATATATAGGCTTCAAAACACATACATTATGCAAAGTTTAAATACTTGTGTTGCATAATACGATTAAACGATGTTCGCAAAAGGCCTAACACTGCCAGGGCATGTAGAGGAAACAAAGAAAACATTTTTGACGATTCTCATGTAAGAGTGAATTTAAAGTGCAATCACTCTGTTCGCATTTTCTAAAGTATCTTCAAACAGATTGTAATAAGTTTTCTGCTCCTTGCATCTGATCTAATTCCATCGATTATTAATGATTTCGAGTTTAAAGAAGCGCGTTTTTCAAGAGCGAGTAAAAAGGTCGTCGCGAATTTTCAAAAAAAAAAAAAATCAATTACGCTTTTCTTATGTTGACATGAACTTTGTGGAAGAAAATATGTGCTCATGCATTTACGTATCAACAACTGATTTTTGTCATTTTTGTGATAAAACTGTTATGCCCTCACTTGAGAAATCTCGGAATTTCTAAGGGGGAAAATCGAATCAAGTGAATTTTTTTTTTGGTCTTATTAGCAAAATATCTGCTGTTAATAAAGATGTAAAGAGACATATACATATAAACATGTACATATGAATTTCTTTACCCATTTCTAGTAAAACGATCAGTGCTTAACCCGGCACTGCAAGCAGACACAATTTGAATTTAGTCTGTGACCGTTAACGTCTGGCCTAGTTAGCTAAAACGGAGAGCGTCCCGCCCAATAGCACCGTCAGCATGGAATTCGCAGCAACTAGTCAAATTCTGCTGTTAACCTAAAACCGTCTTTTATGTACGATATCGCTTAAAACTTGAAAGTCGTTAATACGTAAATATTACGATTTAAGCGCGGCACACTGTTACACTTGATAATTGTTAGATTGCGCTGCACTTCTTAGACATTCCTGCTTTAATGGGAGCTGTTCGTTACCAGGTACGGCGTGGTGGCTTTTATGCGATTTGTTGGCGTAAACAATTTACGCGAAACACATACGTCGATCTGAATTTCTTCACAAAGTGATAAACTGTTCGTTTATCAACACAACTCTAGTGACAGTGAATTGGCGGCTGCGCACGCATAGTCGTCATAACCAAACATGCATTCCTCATTCCCGTCGGATAATAACCGCTCGAGAATATGCTGAGTGGGCTAGTAATTGAAACTTCAATTTCTACAACTTTGCGTTTGCATTGTTTTGGTCAATGAGCGTTTCTTTTTTGTCCTCATCATTTTTAATCATTTTTTGGCAATTTTCTCCTTTAGTCAAGCTAAGAATGCCACATAATGCGCGCTTGTCATCGTTCGAGCTTTCTCTAGGTGATCATTGAATAGAATCACACGCACGTGCAAAAATGCAACAGACATAACCTTACCAGTCGACTCTTGAAGTTTTCGTTGGCTTGTGCGAATTTCACTAAGCCCCTATTCCACTAAGTGGACTATCGATTCAATTATGATGGATCCATATCTCCATTCTTTATTGCTCCAAACTGTTCCACTGTAAGTAAACACGGTAACCAATCACAGGAGAAATTTTCATCCAAAACTTTGAATATATTAGCATATTGGTCTTTTGGCATTTATAGAACGTCTCTTATAATTTCACCTTCTGATGACCGAGAACAATTTTCAAAATTTGGATTTTTCGATAATTTCTGATGGTGTAATTATCATCTCTTTTGAGCATCCACCGTATTCGGCATGATCGGTTCTCATACGATATTTTTATACTCTACAACACTTGGGATACAGGGTATATTAAGTTTGTTCAGACGTGGGTAACACGCAGAAGCGTTTAAGATAGACCCACGTTTTTAATAAAATACCGGTCGATTCAGAATCAATTTTTTAATCGATCTAAGCCTCTCTGTCCGTCTGATGTCTCTTCATATATTCTTGTATTTAAACTGCAGGTCGCAATTTTTGAGATACTTTGACGAAATTTGGCATCAAGGACTGGCGCAATTGAAAATGATTTGAATCGGTTCACTTTAAAAACTCGATATACGGAAAAAATCTGCAATTCCCAAAATTTCTTGGCAAAAGTGGCGAAGTAATAGTATTTCGGCGCTCTAACTTGGCGTGACAACTTTGAACACGTCTCATATAACCATTCCTGCGGTAATTGAAACTGAATCTTTGTATGGTAAAAAGGTCGAATTTCCAATATTTCATGGTAAAATTTAGCTCATAATAGTAAGTTGACAAAGAAATCTATCTTAGCGAATTTGGGCCACGTAGGTGATACCACCGCATATTGGAATTCTCATTAAACGTAAACCCTTACACGCCAACAAGTCCCCAACATATATAGGCGCTGTCACGGAGCGCAAACTCTAATATGAAATGACTTTTTGGTGTATTATTATCAAAATGGGCGAACAACTCCAATAGGCAAAGTGGTCTGGAGTATGTAATAGATGGCATTGCCGACTATAATGTTCGTGCTTTTTTCATGTTAGCAAACCCTCGAGCAAGTGTTGATTTCATTGAAAGCGAGCTTCCTCAAGACTCCCTCACTAAAGCCTATTTCTTTAGGCGGCGACGCAGTCTCTGCCTAAACTTCCTGAGGTTTCGTAAAAACCCTACATTGTCAAAAATTAAAAAAAAAAACAATGCTAAATCTGAAGCAATATAACAGATATTTAGAGTTAATTTAGAGTAAATTTAATAAGAAGGAAACAAATGTTTATTTGTACTTGTAATTGTGCAATCTGACGATTTATTATATATATCCGAGCTGCCTTATTTAAAATATATACACAATCCGTGTTAATTTGTTTAGCATTCTTGAGACGATTGTTTTCTTAATTCATTTGAAGAGATGCGCGTAAAAATCAAATATCCCTCAGATAGCTATCGATAATTTTTATTGGTTTGAAATATTCATTTGTAGAGCATTTTTTATTCAATATAAATATTTTATGACATTAAAGCAAAGGAACGTAAAATGAGCAAAAAAAGAAAAAAACTGCAAGAAAAACTTTTATAGTTTCGGTGAAGAGAAAGCATAAAAAAAATGGCACATAAATAATAAAACGGGAAAAATATGGTTATTGCCGTTGAAAGAACATCACTCAACAGGATGTTTATCGCAAATAATAAATTCAAAAATTTATAAATTTTATGTACAGAAGCTTGGCACAACTGTTTAATACAAATCGTGCAAAAGGACAAAAAGAATTTCATTTCAAAGCAACTGAAAACTTTATAATCGGGCTAGGCCGAATATCAAGCACCCTACCCATACCCATCATCATCATCATTTTTATTTTTGCCATAGAACACCAAAATTATACCCTGATTTAATATGAGAGAAATGTGTACCAAAAATTAGTTCTCTTTGCGTATAAAGGCTTACTTTCTGTAAAAATGGTTTTGCCTAAGACGTTTAAAAATTGCGGTCCGTATTCAAAATATTATTAGGCTTGAATGATCCGCATTTGATACAATGAATTTTTTTTAACCTTAAGTTACTATTATGGGTTAGTTTCTTCATAACATATTAAAATTTAGATTTTATTGCCCTACGACGAATCAATTTCCTTGAAAATCTATATATAAAGATGGTCCAAATTTCGTATAGTTAATCGTTTTATCTTACATTACTCTTGTGATCTGATTTTCATGATGAAGCATTGAAATTTAGACCTTTTCGTCATATGAACTTCAGCTTTCTTTATATGAGAGGGGGTTCAAAAAATTTCGCCAGCAACTCCAAAGGTTTCATACCGATCTAGAATGCCGAAATACTATTACTTAATCACTTTTGCCAAGAAATTTTGGAAATTGCAATTTTTTTCAATAGAAAGTGGTCATAAAAGTAGACCGATCCAAGTGCACCGTTTTCAATAGCATTCGTCCTTAGGTTAAAACACGTACACTGGCCAAATTTCGTCAAAATATCTCAAAAATTGCGACCTGTAGCTTTAATACATAAATACATGAACAGACGTCAGACAGACCGACAGACAGGCTTAGATCGAGTTAAAAAATTATTCTGAATCGATCGGTATAATAAAATGTGGGTTCATCTTAAGCGCTTCTGCGTGTTACATACGTCCGCACAAGCTTAATATACCCTGTATCACAAATGGTGTAGGGTATAAAGAAGTAAAAGAAAAAGCCTTTACCAACCATGGATTCGGTGGAATATTTCTTGTTGTTTACGGGAATTATTTTCATTTAAGTATTAATTGAAGAAAAAAAATTGGGTATTTTTTTTTTTTTTTTAAACTTAAAACCTCAACAAGCAATTCTGGCACCTAAGCTCGTTTAACAATTTAAATATTACCACCGTAATAACGACAGCGGCAAGTTAGCAGTAAACCATGGAGGAAAGCACAAAAAAAAAAAAAAAATAGAAAAAATCACGCTTTTTTATATATATAGAAACAAAAAGTTCAGCCTGACAATGTTGACAGAATGCATCAGATTTTTAGATGCAGCTATTTGTATGTATGGCATGTTTTGTCTGTGGTACTGAAGTATAAAAAAAAGAGGTAAGTTGTACACGCCAAGCATACCAAGCTAAGGGAAAAGCAAATAAAATGGAAACAAAAACAAAGTAAAGCATTCAAGAATATGTACATAAACAGTACCGTCATCATCCATAGGGGAACTAAAAAGACCAGAACACAATAGCGAAGAGACAGAAAGAAAGGAAGAGAGAGAAAAAAAGAGACAGATCGACATATATACATAAGGAGAGAGTGAGAGAAAGAACAGTGAAAGAGTTAAAGGGTTCATAAACGCATAAAACACTATAACCAGACAGACAAATTGATAAACACACGCAGATGATGTGAGTATGTGACTTAAATGATAACCAAGTATTGTAACTAAGCTGACAAAGACTGTAACTATACACATGCAGAAAAAAAAAAGTAAATAAATAAAAATAAACAAAGAGAAGAAAACAACCAATGGTCAGAACAAGTGGTTTATGCATAAACACATAAGTTACATGCGTGTATGTCATATAACCTAAAGCCAAGTTAGGCCGTCAAAGCCAAATACCGGGCTGCACATACTTGTTTGTATTTGGCTACAATAAAAGCGCCAACAATCGAGAATAACGCTACACTAAGTTTTGGTCGAAACTTGGTTTGATTTACTTGCCTAAGTACATCGTATTCTTTTGAATTCATCCTTAAAGCTCCATACCGGAAGCCTTGCATGGTACAAAGGTAAAAGTAGGCAACGGACATTTGCATGCATGTAGAGAGTAGTAGAAATTTTGAGAATACACAACTGCAACACAACTAATTGATGCATTTTATAAGATGACCTCCATAATTTACTTATATGCCTACGTTAAGGCTTAATAACAGATGTCAAACTACTTGGCATCTATTTTATGGGGGCTAACCATTCAGGGTTCTTAACACGAATTGAACATTCGCAAGGTGTGAATCCATGCAAAAGCCCGACAGACAGTTGACGAACGTGGCGATGATTTAAGTCGAGTTTATGGTCAGAAATTGATGAGGATTTTTAGGAAGAGGAGCAGTGATTTTTTTCGGAACGCGACGAACTGCAACGCTTCCCCTTAACAATACATTAACCAAAGTAAAGTCTTGAGCCATGTTACAGCACACGGGGAGATCTTTAGTAAACTTAATTTAGATAACTTCCGCTATCTTTTTCTCATGCACATAATTGTCTTGAAATACCGGAAATTAACATGAACAAATCTATAAATATATAAATACATATATATATAAAACAAAAACAGTAAAGAAAACCTCAAGGCTGGTAATTTCCATAAATTAAATTATGCTGTTTTGTTTTGTTATTCATTAGTTTTGAATTGGAGAGTGACGCCCGTTTGCCATTCGGCATTCTTCCTAAAGCTGTGTCCGTACAAGCAAATTTTATTTATTTCTGGCGAATTCTAAAGAAGGAAGCAATTAGCCATAGAGAAGAATTGATTTGAAAATAGCTTTCGATTTTCTGAACGTTGCAGGCGACATAGCAAAATAGCAATACCTATAAATGATGACGACTGCGAACACAGTACGTAACAAATGCGAAAAAAGAAACATAAACCAAATGCAAGCAATGTTTGGGTGTGTATTGCTGTATGTTTAGTGTAAAAAGCCAATTAAAATTGCATTTCAAATAGTTGGCATGCAATGTGCGACAAAATAACTTAAACAAGCGATACAAACATAGCGATACGTTCATGTTTTGAAATGCGCACACAACCACGCATAGAAATTTAAAATAATTTTGCTTACAAGTTCAAGAAACTTGTGCACAAAGCACAAAAAGGAATAGAGGCCAAAAGAACTTTTTCTATAATTTATCGATTTTTTTTTCTTAATTTTTTTTTGCATTAAATAGTATTTTTTTCGTACTACTGTGGGCAAGAAGTCAGACCAATTTAATTTGTTCTCTTTTAAGTCTATTTATTACTCCAAATCTATTTCGTCATCTTTGAAGCAATCCTCGAACTCAAACATTATTCGTTCTTAACAGCCACGATAATCGAACAAAACTATTAACATCACCCTGCTTTTTGGCGACCTTGATGCGCTTTTGCAGACTTGGCTCATCTTTCGCACAATATTAGCTCGAATTGTATGCGTGCATGGACCCAAATCCGATTGATAGTCAAAAATCGTCTCCTCACACACATTGTGTACTCGCACAAGTTCACTTGCAGATTGGTCTTACTTTTCAGTGGCATTGCTATGTACTAATAGGGAGTTTAGTTTAAAGGAAATTAAATTGAAAATTTTTCCATTTTTTTTTTTTTTTGTTTTTGGCACTTCTTTTATCAAAATGGTTTCACTTTGTTTTATTCCAGTTTAAGCAGAGGAAACAATTTTCTCGGGAAGTTAAATGATTTTAAAATTATTAGACACAGACATAGTCAAACGTCTGGCATCTGTTTGTTTTATTTTATCCTGTGTACGTGTATCCTTGCGTATTCTTATCTACTTGTACAAGCGTATATGTAAATATCGTTTACTTTGGCATTGCATGCATAATAAAAGTCGAAATAAATCAAAACACATTTCAGAGGAAAGAGAAAATATTATATTATGAAATATTTATGCTTAAGTTTAAGAATATTCATACCAATGACACTGCATATATATATATATATATATATAAATAACAAATGCATATTTAAAAAAGAAAAAAAAATTATAGTCGCTTTACAGCATGTCCCGAACAGCAAACGTAAGATTTTAGTCCAGCGTGGAGCAATAATAGATTGTTTCTAAAATCCCCCAAAATCGGCCTTGTTCTTAGTGGAAGTGCACTAAACCGAGTTGTTTGTGCAAAATGCTATCATTCGCAAAGATCGCTTTTGGGGGAAAAAAAAACAAATAAATATGGTGTGTATCGAAAAAGAACCGAACCAGTCCAGAGACACGCCTGCAGTGCCACGTAAGTTGAGACCAGCTTTATTTATCAAAGGGGGAAAAGTGGCTTCTTTGCTTACCTTACTCGCAAACTACAGTAGATAAGCTTATGAAACTTTGAACGTATGTTCTGTGAGCAATGGTGTACAACCTGTATGAAAATTAAAGAAGATAACCCACGTCTTGCTAATATTCTACATTAAAATGTTATTTTTTTTTTGTCAAGCCCTTCATTACGAAGCAAGCTTCAAACTCAGAATGCCGATTTCCGTTTGCGTCCATCTGCCCTTGTACATGAGTAAGGAGTCTTTGAGATAAGCATTTTCTCGTTCGCAAAACCCGTCCAAACGCCCATAGTCTCGAGCAACGAAACTTGAGAGCACCTCGATTCAGCTAAAACCGAATATAATTTTGTTACTTATATATACTTTTGTTACAGTTATGAAGTAGAAGTAAAGATTATCTGCTATATGAATGAATGTTATGGTCACAACGTAACGTTAACGTAACGCTGATCTATTGTTATAACAAAAAGATCTATTTCGTTCGCTTTAAATTGATTATCAAGTCCAAAGTTAAACCGCTTTTAAGCTTCACCGCGAAAAGGTCAACTTTTACCAAGATATGCAATTCGATTACACAATCAAGTCCTAAAGTATACGAAAGGTTTGATAGAATTGGATTTGTTGGAAGAATGCCCAAAATTGTTTTTTCATAAGTTTGAAGCAAAAAAAAAAAAAAAAAAATCGCTCAATAAAGTAGAAGGGTTTTCTACACCAGACATGGAATTGTGAAAAGTTCATTACGGTCTAAAATTCCAGCAATGTACGTAAATATAAATGCATATATATACATATATATATATATATATATATACTATAATTTATGTAAGCAATAAATTACTTCTTTTATTTTTTTCTCTCCTTCTTGTAATGCATTCAGAAGTACGCAACCGACACTTTAATATTTTACTCTTAAAAGTAGGCAGTAAAGTTTCTGCGATGTTCATTTTTATTGCGCCTGTGGAACAAAAACTTAATTGTTTTCGTTTTTAAAGTCCGAATTTTCACCTAGCACCAGCACCAGCAGAGGCAGCAGCAGCGGCAGCAGTCAGCAAAAATGTTTACCTTTTTTCTTGACTGCAGGCAAAGTTGTACAATGTTTACAAGTTTTTGTTGTTTGATTGTTCGTTATTGAAAAGGAAATATAAAAAAAAAAACGAAGAATTTTACCGTTAAATATTTTTGTTAGAATAAAGTTTTTCAAGTCCGGTTTTTGTTTATTTTTTGCAGTTTTCCATAACTACCGTTATTATTGCTCTTATTATTGTTATTATTATTATTTTCACGCAAACGAAATCATCTGGGGAGCCTTTCATTAATTGTAATAGTTTTCATAAAAATAAGTCAAATGACTAATGGCGTTGGGTTCATTCATTTTATTACTTAGCAGTTTTGAACTCAGAAACTCTCGGAAAGTAAAAACCAAAAAGCAATTAATTTTCCTTTAAACTTAATAAATAATAACAATGTTTTAAAGCTAAAAATTAAATCGCATAAAAAACATTTAAGCAAAAAAAATGCAAACAATAAACAAACCATCATAAAAACAACACCAAATTAAAAATTCTCCCAAACCACAAAACAATGGAAACTCCAAACCAATAACAATAAGAAAGTATTGCACCTTTTAAAACAAGCAATAAATATGTACTCGAAGCTCTACAGGAGCCACTGTGAAAAGCAACGGATCATGCAATAGTTTAGAGCTGTATACATTGCTAAAGTTAACTAATTTCCCGGAATGTTAGCTATAAAGCACACAACCGTTCGTTCGTTCGTTCGCTGGGTTGCTTTGCAAAACCAGAAGCGACAGTACTTATATAATCTTTATTAAATATAGAGGACAAGTTGAAGATGGCGAGGATACTCATTTTTCTTGTGGTATTTGCAGCATGTTTTAATAATTGCGAATTCTTTGCGGCCAACGTTAGCCTTACAACCCATACTGTAGCGGTAAGAGTATTAGTATTACTACTACTACTACTACGAAATGGGTACTCCTAGTAATAGCAGCACCGCTATTCGTAGTAACACTAGAAGCTGCTTTTCACTTTCACGCTAACAGACTGGCTGAGTGTTAATGCTACGAACGCATCACACACACATGCATATTTATGTATTTTTATGCATATGTTACAAAAGCTTGTTCATCTCTTGTATCTTTCGCTTAATATATTTTCTTTTATTTTATACTCTCTCGTGGATATAATTACAAATAATTTCTTACGTACATACTTATCGGAGCAGAATTGTTATTTTATTTTAGTTGGTTGTTTATTTAAGTTTATTCTGTGCCAGATGTTGTAACAATTTGCTGAGAAAGGATACAAAAACATAAAAAAGAACAACATTTACTCTTTGCTTTATATATATGCATGTACGTGTGAATATATATCATATGCAGCAATCGTGTAGATATGTAAGTGAACATTGAATAAACAAAATGAGCAAATAACCCAGTCATTCACTTCCAAAATATATACCGACTATAAAATACATACAACATATCGTGTCAGACGATGTTAAAATAAATACGACTTGCATACGTATAGAAATTGCGGGTGTGAATGAAAGCAAAAAAAAATGGGGGGGTTAAAGAAAGAAAATAAAAACAAAGAAAAACCAATGTATTACAGAGACTCAAAAGTATTTACTTATGCTATCTGTTTTTTTATGCTTTTTTATAATCTCTACTAGAACATGGTGGCACACTAATTTTCTTATTCTTTCTTTGGCGATAAACTAAATAAACCAAAAGCGTATATAGAGACTATTTAACGTCTATATATATGTATATGCATATATATTTTCAAATATATCTCTGCCTACGTTCCACGTTAGTATTTCAACGATCGAAATATTATGCACTGAGCCGTATTACAACGATTCTGCTTGGTTTCTGGAGACAAATTTCTTATGAAAGTAGATAAGATCTTCATAAGATCTTCATCCTAAGCCAACATACTAAGTCTTTTCGCATGCAATTTTGCGATGACCCTGTTCGAGTATATATAGAAAGTTTTTAAATATCAACATTGAAGTGTTTTTATACCCTACCACTTATAATGCAAGCGGTATTAAGCTTGCGCGAACACATGTAGGAGAACTTAAGATCAGTGGACTTGTTATGCATGGATCGATTCCTACTCCATATCTAAGCTTGTTTATGCTTGCCTGTCCACTCGTCTGTCCATGTATTTTTGGCTTTGAAATCGCCGATTAATAGCACCTAAATTGGTTTGAAATATTTCAGTCCGATGGGCCAGGGAAAAGGCTTAATTGCTAATATTTCACAGAGAAAATTGATTCGTAATCGCAATCTCTACATATAAAACCAAAAGTGCATTGAGCAAGTCTCCGTTTAAAATACCGAAATCAACCATTCGATAGATCCATCGCATTTGTTTCGGCTTAAGCAAATTGCGAAATGTGACCCGGTTTTGATTGACGGCATTGTAGGCTAACTTTTGTGTTCTTTAACCGATGGTAATTAAGCTTGGATATGATATTTGTTTAAGCTTTATGAAGAAGTGCATAATACTAAAACACAATAATTTTCATTTGTGTTCGTTAGTTGACTCGGTGAACCTCGCTTCAAACAGATTAAAGAAAGTACTAAATAAATTTTTCAGGACGACGGTTGGGTTTTCTACCTTGTATGAATAAAAAATTTTGTGCGGTGACTTTGTGAGTGATATGTCTGTTAATCGGTTATATACTGGGTTAAAATAAGTGAATTCATTGCCCACACTTTATTATCCTAATTGTACGTCAGTCTTCTTGGATCTCATTTTCGTTAAAGAATTGGAAGTTTTTTCGCGCGCATAGAGAGAGAGTGCAGACAGGTGATGTGTCTTTATCTTTACCAGAAAGCTAAGCACCCATCGATCTATCAAAGTACTTTAGAAAAATCCACAGGAAATAGGAATCAATAAGTGTCAATCTGTCCATGATATTAATCGGGCCATACTCTACTTGAGATTCGGGATTTTGTGCATCGGCATGCCAATGTTTTTCAATTTAGGGTCTTCGCTCTAGAAGGTAATCCTGGCCCTTCCGGCTGTGGTTTTTTATTGATTCCGGCCTTGAATTATATAACGGCAATCTGTACATTCCCAGAGTGCTAAGTGTGCACTCTCTGCTGCAGAGCAGTAAAGGACACTCACCACGACCCTTCCTTACTCTCGTTTTCCTTCATTCGTCGAAAAAATTTTTCGGCTTTTATATCTTCTGTCGTTCCTTAATGTTACAAATCAAGTTCGTCAGATCCGAACATACGATGAATTTAATTTTTCCCGACCATAAGTATTTAAGATCAAGACTATTTGTCGTTAACGCTTTAAAGTTATAGAACTCTACTACTTACTACTACTTAGAATACTAAGGGTATTGCCAATGTGATTAAGTTCGGAGCAGCAATAGGGGTTTTCTATAATTCTGAATATAATATTATTACGAAATTCGCATTTCCCGAATACGGTTCGTATCACTAGATCGTGAATATCCTTTTTAAGAGAAATAACACTCTTGCACGTTTGCACTTCAAGATTCTTTATTTACAATCAATTCCTCTAAGGGTAGGATAGTTTATATTTCACTTTGGCAATACTCTCGACTTCGCAACTCTAATATTCTTGTCCGACTGACTCCGACTTCTGCAAATATTCTATTTATATACATTTTTACAAGCATATTACTATTACCTAAGTTCATGGCTTCATTTTTAACCGTTAACCTGCTTTTCCGCTAATCGTTTTTCTCGGCCGACAACTGCATGACGCACCGCGGATGTGCACTCGGGTTTTTCCTCTCTAGGAGATTTATTATGTGGGAAAATCAATTAGTTGGAATGAACTGGATATGGGATTTCCGTGCCAATATGATTAGTTATTATATAACTTTATCTTTTTATTTTTTTTTTTATTTTACAATTCATTAGCTTTACTCTGTTCATGGTTATGTTACACCGTTGGTAAACTCTTTAATAATCTTAATTAATTTTAATTAATAAGCAATTGAATTGTATTAATTAATTAATTAACGATTAATTATTGATTAATAAATTTAAACTTAAAAAAGTATTTAACGCATGTTTTCAATTGATTTTGATGTATCGATAATTTTTGTTATTATGGAGCGAGAAAAATGTTAGGGGAAGGGCGATCAAATATTGGTTCACGAAGACCAAACGCTCGACAACAACGAAACATACACGCAAATGAATCTGAAGGATAACGGAGGGTATGGAAATGCAGTCGCTTTAAGCTTCTGGAAAATATCTCGAAAACCTATGATTGTTATGTGGACAATTATATTGCTCCCTGTTAGCACTATTCGTCTATGCGCCGGAGAGAAAAACAACAAATATTGTACACCAAAATGCGCTAAATGAATGCAATATTATACAATTTCCTTCTGTTTCTCAATCTTTGAGAAGAAACCAATGTTCATGTATTTTAGATCATTGCAGTTCGTGTTATGCGCTGCGTCTCACAGAAAGCTTTTACGTAAGCTTTTACATGAAAGCAAAGTATAATTTTTAAAATTTTATTACTGAAATAAATGATGAATTATATTAGATTTAGATGGTGTAGGACATTTAAGGGTCGGTCTTGCTCGACTATAAGGTTCTCAATTGTTCTTTTTCTTGCAAAAATTCTCCTGGCCGCAAAAATGAAGCCATCAACTTCAAATTCGGCAGAAGCATTGCAAGCTCTTGCACGTAGGTTGGTATCGAAAATGGTCCCAATCGTTCGAAGAACATAAAAATTCGAACGCATCTTCTATGGGCGATTCTGTAGCACCTGTACAATTGAATTGAAGCAATTGTCCCGGCTTACCCAGTATTATGGTATATCATAATTTAATTTTTTTTCAATACTTTTATAACGCGCAGAAAGGAGCTTCAAAAACTCGATAAAATAGGTAAATTCTCGATCAGTTTCAAATTTGGAACGCACCTAAACATGTCCCTCTGCAACTATGTAGTACTTATGGTAAACATTCTCCCGTTGGTGAAAATGAAGGTATCGCCTACACATTTGCAAAAGAATTTGGAAGTGACTTCAATTTTTCCAAGGACACGTCTCCAACGCCCAGACGCTTATGCGGCAAAAATTTTTATTTTGAAAATAGAAAAAATCAGGTGCGCCCACTCCATACTGTAGGGCATGGAAATTTGATTCTTTTCCTTTTTCTTCCCCACTTTTTAGGATAACGGTGATAGGTATAAGAGATTCGGTCCAGACCGAAACAAATTTGGATGTTCTTCCGTGTTTTTTAATATTGAAAAACAAAAAAGTAAAATCTTGAGCGATTAAATGTTTACACAAAATTAAATCAGTTCGCAAAGAATAAATGGAATTTCGCTATTAGTGTAGTGCGTGGGTGGCACGCGGGTCCGCAAATCTGAAGAAGTGCAGGAATGGGTCGGTAGGTGGATCGCTGCCAAACCAATATCGTTTTTTCGACATCATATCGTCATGTTGCCAAAAATATTTTAAAATATTGTAGAAAAGAATGTCATCAATAAATGCCTTTTTCCAGTGAAAAAGTGATCAAAAGTTTTGCAAACACCTAATAATTCCACGATGTTCATTGACATGCGGGTTAAATACGAAATGCGATAAGTGGCGCATAATACAATGACCGTAATCAACATACAAAAGCTTGCTTTTCATAAGGACTCTTACATTGTGATTGTGTGTGTGTTCGAAAAGTAAAAGTACCAAGTCACTGGTTTGCATCAATTTTCATCAACAAGTACTGAAACAGAGACGATGTTGCGATAAAAAAGCTCAATTTTCTGTAAGAATGCTTGAGTTGCAAAGACAATCTCAACCCATTCAAAACTTTCGCCATTTGCTCATTTAGTAGTGCTAAAGTAATACTTTTGATCAATTTCTGTCGAGATATAATTCATAAAAGTTCGGGTAAATTTTGTTCATATGACAACTGTTTCCGAAATACCACTTTTTATGGGGAGCGGTCATATGAATGTTCCGATCCAATTGTCTTCCAAAAAATTTCATTGGCCGGCCAAAAGCGGCGAAAACAAAAATGAAAAGGTCAGTGCAGCAAATTTAACCAAACTATCTCGTGAAATGAGACCTGAATCTGCCGGCTGGACAAAGAAGTACATAGGCAGGCATACAATGGGTGACAGAGAGACATACTTCAAACGATTCAGAAAATCGATCAACAAAAACTTTTCAACGACTTATGGCGGTAACAATTCTGAAAACAGTAAAATGGAATGTGCAATCATTTATAGTTGCAGTTTGTAAGTAACGAGCAAACGTCAATATTTTGACCCATTTTCAATAAGAACGTGCGTGCAAGAAATCCCCATCTTTCTGCCAAACTTGAAGCCGCGCAATATCTTCATTTTTGCGACCGGGACTACCCTTAACGCAGACAGATAGACAGACGGATATGCTTACATCGATTCAGCATTTGATGTTGAACAATAGTATATGTACTTTATGGGGTCTCTGAAGCGTTCTTCTAGGAATTACAAACTTTTTGAGAAATCGACGAAGTTTTAGGCGTTTACTTTAAAACATTCAATACTCAAAGTTCGTCTCTAGCTTAGTATAGCTTCTCTTACTTCCTTTGTCATCACAACGTCAAGTTTTTAATTACAAACAAAACATTTTTACGAATTTCATTGTAGTTATACGAATTTTTTCCTTTATCTATAAAAAAAAAAGAAGAAGCGCATTAACAATAATTATTGAGAAAAATGGTTTTTGTTTTCTTCCATGTTTTTTTGTAAATATTCAATTTTAGATTCACACGCTTTGTAACCGATATTTTCAGCAAGCACACCATTGCATGGTAAATGAACACGCACAGCATCAGTTTTCTATGTCCGAGAGTTCATTAAACTTTTCTTTTACAGTAACTGCATTTACATACAGAATCCAAATTCACAAAAGTATTTGTTGCTTTCTGTTGTATAATGCTTTTGTATGCACTTTTGAGACTTTATAAAGGATGTAATACTAAGCCTGTAGTTATGAAATCTATATAAAGTTCGAATCCGAATATGTTAGAAGCAAAAAGCCTCATAACATACAGAAAGGTACAGATTGCTCTGTGTGTTTTACGTCTGCACCTGACATGTGTCTTAATCAGACGGGTTGCCTACAACCATTGGCAATCGAGGTAAGTTGATTGACGACCCCCCAGGGAGAAAGACAATCCCCATTTAAGGGGGCCTCTCTACCCTGAAGTACCGCAATAGAAGATGGGTGTGGGCCAAATTCTCGCTTAGTGGTCTACGTCGAGGCCTATCTAAGCACCTCTTCAATAGCTCCCCGCGAGACTTTGGGGTAACCACAGCCACCACGAATACTCCCCGAAGGGCCGTACCCAGCGGTCAGGCAAGAAGGCATTCTCCGGCATTCCGATGGGTTGTGTGCATCATCCTGCCAGAGCAATCCAACTTTGGGCAACCTGACCCCCGTGGACACCCTTTAATTTCTTGGCTTATCGTTCAAACCAGAACTTACACCAAGCTATACAGCTTTGGGTGATCTCATACTGTACGCTTTTCGCTCTTGCCTTCGGACTCTCCACACGTCCCGGACGGCCAAGCCTGACTATCCTTCCTCAAGGAAAATAATGCTTCCAAGGTTGTCGTCGCACAGAACACACACCTATCTGTGCCCCAGCCCACTTGGTATCGCTGGCCATCCTTAGATGACCTCCACCAAGAGAACCTAATAGGGAAAGAAATGCTTCCTTTTATTAAAAAGAAAAGCCCCTTCCGACTAGACCCCTTCCGCTTTCCAATGAGAAAAACCTATTGCCTATATCCCTGATCATTAACAAATTGGCGTAACAGGAGAATTTTCAAAGAAATTCTCTTTCATTCTGTCATATACAATCGCTTATGTTGTCTGTGAAATTGGGAAGCGATAAAATTAGCGAATGTTCCCGAAGAGTGAAATGAGAGAAATGTCCGGGCAATTACGGTTGATTTCAAGCTCAAGCGATTATCTTAGCAAAAATAAAATTAATAAACCAATTGACGTCTTCAGAGACACAATTACTGTAAACGAACAAGAAATTTCGAAACGATGTCACTAAGCAACTAAAACTAAGCTTTCATCGCAATAACAGTAACTCTTGCTGGAGACGCTACATCTTCTGCAATATTTGTAAGTTACTGATTTCTGTCTATCTTAAGCGAGTTTCGCGAGTAAACGAATCGCACAACCTTTTTCCGTAGCCATTTACAGATACTGCCGTTAATATATTTAATGAGATTAGAGCCCGATATCTGAGATGGATTGTGAATATTTTCTTCTTTTTGTCTATTACGGGCAAGATCAAAGGCTGATCGCGCCTACTTTGAAGCCTATCTAGGAAATGTATATACAGAGTTTCGACTTTCTATGTCAATGATTGTGCTCGTAGAGCGTCCCAATAAAGCACGACAGAGAAGACGATATATACATTCTTAAGTGTTCAATTTTTTATTCATATAATAGGTTGGCAACTAAGTAATTGTTGATTTCAGTTATAGATGACTCTCAATCCCATTTTTATAATATCCGTAAATGTTACGATCTTCTTCTTCTTCTTAATATGTTAGCTGGCATTCTTACCTAGCTTTACAAATTCATTGCATAGATATCTCCGCATATCTTTCTTAACATTTTTTTTTACCTCAATATTAATATGGAGTGCAAAACGAACATTTTTGCCATATTTTGCTTTATTATTTATAATAAAGGAAAGAACGCAATGCAAGCCGCCAAGCAGTTGCGTGGTATGTATAGTAATCAAGCCCTTGAAGAAAGGCAATGCGGAAATTGGTTTGCAAAATTCCGTTCTGGAGAGTTTTCTCTTAAAGATAACCAACGTTCAGATCGACCAGTTGAGCTAATGAGAGTGAAATCAAAACCATCATCAAAACGGATCGTCACGTAACTACACGGGAAATTGACGAGAAGTTAAATGTTTCACATATAGCCATTGAGAAGCATTTATAACGTGTCGGCCGCGTTAAGAAGCCGGATATTTGGATTCCGCACATTTTGAAAGAAATTCATCTGACAAAGCGCATCAGGGCTTGCGGATTATTGCTTAAACGCAATGAATTCGATCCGTTTTTAAAACGAATCATCACCGGAGACGAAAAATGGATTGTGTACAACAATGTCAATCGAAAACGATCGCGATGCACACTTAATGCGTCATCGCAAACCACTTCAAAGGCACATATCCAAGAAAAAAATTTTGCTGTCAATTTGGTAGGATTGGAAAGGTCCGGTGTATTTTGAGCTGCATCCAAAGAACCAAACCATCAATTTGGAGGTCTACTGTCGGCAACTGGACAAATTGAATGCAACGGTCAAGGAAAAGCGACCAGAATTGGTTAATCGTAAACGTGTCATTTTCCACCAGGACAATGATAGACCGCACACGTCCTTGGCCACTCGGCAAAAATTGATGGATATTGGTTGGGAATTGATGTTACACCCACAATATAGCCCTGGTCTCGCGCCATCGGATTACCACTTAGTTTGATCCCTGGCCAACTTCTTTCGTGGTAAAACTTTCAATGATGATGACGCTGTAAAATCTCACTTAATTCAGATTTTGGCCGAAAACAATCAGACTTTCTACGAGCGTGGAATTTTCAAGTTGTCGGAGAGATGGCAAAAGGCAATCGGGAATCACTTAGCTGCCAACCAAATATAGGTATCCAACCGCATTGTGCTTTTCTTTCATTCACAATAAATTTTACTTACGCACAATATATAGTGAGTACCGTTATCTATAACCCTTTGTTATTTTTCGGGAAGTTTCATAATTTCACGTAATGATAAACATCTTTCAATATTTTCTGACTAAACCAATATCGTCTTAACGTTGATAAATTGCTTATTACCCTATATTATCACCGATGTCATTAATTGTAATGGTGTTGTTGTTGCATTAGGGAGGATCAAAATTCCTCAAATTGTGAGTTTTCAGTATGAAAAAATTCGTTGCCGTATAAAGAAAAACGCTCCGGAATTGTTTGCAATTCTAACCTAAAATATCCTCTTTTCCGCGCTGGCATCAGCGGCCATTAGTTATTCCTATTAGCAGGAGTTTCCGTAGATAACTTATTAGTTATTCCATTCTTATGACGATACCCAAATATATATATATATATATATGTTATTTCATTGTGTAATAAATATTTTATTAAATATGACGGAACTGAAAATAGCTCACATTTTGTAAAGTTTGTGTCTTTGCTTAAAATGCCTTTGCTAAGTCACACTTTTCTGCGAAGTGAGCAATAAAATTAAAGAAGAGTAAGAAGCCTGCACATATATGAAACAAAATAAGCTCGTAATTATGATCACAAAATGAAATATTATTGGAAGTCTGGTTAGAGTCACAATATTTTCTCGAAACCTTTACAGTGTTAGTTACCAACTTATTGAATCTGTTAACAATGTCCTTGCTGAAAGGACAACTGAGATAAACGAGGTGACTATTGGAAACCAATGGCTGCGCGTTAAAAGTCAGCAATTGATTAATGTACTCCAAGGGATTGTACTTAACGTCACCAGGGCAATGGTAAAGGCAAGAGTCAGAGCAGAAGGCGCAGCCGGACATGCAATGCAAATAGCAGCAGATGTAATGGAAAATCGACAACGTCCGCGATAATGTCTGCGAAGCCAAAATCCCCATAGAAGAACACTATGATATTCAATCTTTTATCCTTTTCCATTCCGTCCAAAAATTTAATATAACATAGCAAATAAAACACCTTTCAACCATCAGTTACAAAACAAACAAACGGATTGAAAAAAATACTTTTTTAATTTTAGATATGGACAAGAAGTCCATCAAAGTTTACTAAGAATTCTAATTTTAAAACTTTTGTGAAACTGCTCGCGTCTATCGTCAATGATTTAAATTACAATAACGAGTAAAAGCAAAAATCTCGCAAAGTGCGAAAAAAAAAATTTTTCTTTTCTACCTTATATTTGAAAAAAAAAAAAAGAAAAAGGTGAAAGAAGAAACATATTTTGGTAGCTTACACGTTCTGCTAAAGGTTTCGATAAAAGTTCAAAGCCGTTCAAATATTTTAAAAGGTGCACCCCACCGAAACACATTTTCCCTGACTCGTTTCTTTTCCCGGCTTGATAGAATGTTACGTTGAAATAAATTACAGGCGAATCAACCGACAATCTTGTTCGATTCAATTGTGCTACGTATAAAACTTCGTATTGAGAGCGGTACTAAATACGGCAACTTTGTCTATTCAGGGACTGACATCCATCCATCCATCCATCCATCCTTTAGTTCAAAACGGTTTAAGAAATTCGTCATTGGCCCCGATACAATTTAGACAGACGTTGCATAAAAATTTGAATTTTTATGTGAACTCGATCTTATCACAAATTGAAACAATTCCAGTCAATATCAACGTTTCGGGTCAGAGCCTATTCGAATGTTGCTCCCGGGACGCTTACTATTTTGCTTACGGAAACGCTTATGATAAGCTGAACATAGTGTTGCCGATCGCAAACTTTTGCAAATGTTCTTAAAACATTTATTTATTGAATTTTTTCTTTTTCAAACACAACAATTTTTTCATGTTCAGATTTCCAGTTTACTTTAAGAATAAGTTGAAATGAAACTGAAAGCAGCATTCGGAGTGCATTTACTAAAAAATTGGTCTTTAAATTAAATTTAATATTATTTTTTTAATCTAATTTAAAAACAATTATTTACTTATTAAAATAATTTAAGAACATAAACTAACATCTGATGTTTGTTAAACTATTTATCCCGCTTGAAGTAGAGTCTTTATATGCGAGTATTCAAAAAAAAAAAAACAATTCTTTTTTTAAAACTCTTTAATTTATGAGTAAAACATGCCTTTTTTACATTTGTTTTTCTCCGTAAAAAAAAAAAAAAAAAAAAAATTCAATAGACAATAAATTCTACAGTATTGAAAACGTTAAAAAAAAAAGAGAAAAAAGAAAAACATTTTTTATTGGTGTGCACGCACATTCCACACTTTTAAAGGCAATAATTCTTATTTAAGTGTCGATAAAAATCGAGTGAAAGCAACGAAGAAAACTGTACATGGTTTGGGGGCGAGCTTTGGACGTATTCTTAATTTTATTTTATTTATTTAAAAAACTTTCAACTGATTATACCGTCAATAGATGCACATGGATATGGCAGTGGAATCGAAACAAACTCTTTTTCGCCTTCAATGTGTATAAAGCTAACTAAAAGTGGCTCCACTGTAAGCAAAAGAAAAATGTGAGGACCGAAAACTACTATAATAAAATATATTTTCTCTTGGCTACATATATATCAAAGAAACTTGCAATCAACGCACCTTAAGAAAAGAAAAAGTCCTATGCACTTTTTGTTATCCTGCTATCCAAGGTAACTAAGAAATGACCAAGTCACACTAAGGCATCTTTAGTTATCGAAAAGTAAACGTAATCCGCTGGCCATCAATCGTAGATAGAATTCTGCAGATCGCCAAAAGCACTGCGGTTCCATGTGCTGCATGCGTAAGTAATTTAGTGTGATTTAATATGCTCACCGACTACCCAACGCAATGTCACGTTCTCGTATCTGTTATCAATTTACCGCGTACTCTGCCCAAAGGCTTCATTTGACCTCCATATACAGGTGCGCATGGTTCTTCAAATCTCCCCGTATGCACGTATTAAAGACGTCCCCTTAAGGGATCGTCGTATTAAGAAAAATAAAAAATTGGAGAATTATACTTACAATAACTGCTCTGGATGTTCTAGTGAAACAATGGGTAAACTGAATGCCTTATAAAGCCGCCCAAAGATCAACTGAAATCTTACGGGTTTTCGTATGATTTTACGTGCGTGTAAACGTATCATTGTGAGTCCAAGCTAACACTTGTTTAGGCTAAGAAAAGCCGAGCAACAAAGATTGAAGTTTCAAGTTTCTACTCCAGTTTCTCTGATCACGAATATACCTATCCCCCCAAAAAAAGAGCTAACAACAAGCAGACAAACACTGACGAAACGAAAATTGCTAATTGAATTCAGATTTATGAACTGAGAGAGAGAGAAAAAAAGAGAGAGAATATATAAATTTCATAGGTTCTCTAAAGTGTGTCTCCATACAATATTCTTGTGCCATGTCTAGTCACCATGTTCCTTGTTCCTTTCGGTTCGCGTGGCAAATTCGTACGCCTTATGAAATAAACCGATGTCTTTGAACAATCGTGAAGAACGTCTAATGTGTTTTACAACTTGATTGATTGATAAAAATAATGAATTATTAATAATTAGAGTAAAATTCGAGCTTAAGCGGGCGCTAATTTTATTCCATTTAATTATCCGCGTTTTAAACTAAAGATAAATTCATTTAAAATTTAAAGTTTAATGAAAATTTATGAACGCTTGGTAAAGGTGAAGCGTTGCCACTTTTTAATAATAGTTAGGCTCGTGATGTAAATTTTTTACTCTTAGCGAAATAACAGACAGTAACACTAACAAGAGACGACGAAGTTATGCATTGAAAGACCATGTCATGTGAAAATATATTTCTGTTTGCATTATAAAATATTCTACAAATTAAGTTTCTTAATAGAACCATCTGACTGATGCAGTTAAACGCCCGCAACCAGTGAACTGAGTTTATTTATTACTGAAAATACTCTCAATTCAGATTAACAAAAAAAAAATAAATAAATAAATAATTATTTACTTCTTTCCAACACTTGTAATGTTTTTTAAACATCAACCAAGACTTTAAACTGACGTTTTTCATGCGACAAAATACACACGTGGGAGTCTTCATAAGTAAAATGCTGAGTGTGTTTTTGAGATGAATAACTGCTTACAAATAAAGTTTCAAGATAGTCGTAATATGCTTGCAAATTAACAACAACTAACTCACCATTGGCAAAATATTGTAAATTACAGTTGATAGGAAAGATTAACCGGCAACGTGGCTCCAACTCTAACAAATATCATCTAAAACTTAATTTAGGAAACTTCGATTAAAAAGACGCGCATAATAGAAAACAAAGCAAAAGTTACTTTTCCTCTGCCTCCATCTCCCTCCCACCCTACCTCATTTCAGAGTTTTCTCAAAAGCACACAGTCCAGCGTTTGCTAAAGATTTTTATTTTATGTAGCGATGCCGTGTTGATACATATCTTCTGATAGAAATTCATATAATCAGAATTCAAACTTTTCAGTTAGGTTGACTTCAGGACTTGCTTTGTTTTATTTAAAAGTTTATTGCTTTATTAACTGGTTGAGTGCAAGCGAAAAATTCATTGGCTTTCCCCTTCCACTTACTTTATAAAGTACAAAAAGAGTAAGTACATATATAAAATATCACTCAATAAGTCTCCGGCCTGACGAATACCACATAATAAAAAACCACTGTTGAGAACCAATATGATCTCTGAATAACACCAGCCTTCAAACTATAGGTGTCAAAATTTTATGACATTCTGAGAGTTAATTTTCCGGGTAACAGCAGTTTTACTAACGCTACTTTTCCTATTTTTGAAACAATGCGAAACTCGAACTTTCGTTTGTTGATAAAACATTACTGTTTGATGAGAAAAAATTCATCAGAAAACACAAACTTGTGAGTGGTTTTCTACTTTTTAAACAAAGTCACATGGACAAAGATCGCGCCGAATGCTCCAGTCGTCGAATCGGCAAATTGTTCTAAAAAACAAAAAAGTGCACGAAATCGGTTCGGAAGATTAAAGAGTGAATTTGTGTCAGTTAAATGACACTCCAAAAGACATCAGAAGGCAATGTATTTACTATTTTGCATAAAAATTTCCATATCCATAAGAAAGATCTGTTCGAAGTGAAGGTACCATGTTTGTTCACTTTTGACCAAAAACAACAACGCATTAATGCCGATCAGGCGAAATAAAAAAATATTATATCATGCAACGTGTGGCAATGGATGAACCGCGGAGTCATAACTACACTCCAGATTCACATTTGAATATCAGCCGAGTGGGCAGCAAGCGGCGAAATCCGTGCAAAGCATCCAAAAAGTCAAAAGTCACCTGGGCATCCGTATTTTGGGATACTCATAGTACTATATCCATTGACTATCTTGAAAAGGGACAAAGATTCGATAGTGAATGTTGTGAGACTTTGTAAGTGCGCCGCTAATTAAAAAAAAAGAAACAGTTTAATTGAAAAAATTAATTAAAATTTGTGAAAGCAGCGTTATCACGGACGATGTCACAAAAAGTAAACACAGTAAATGAAAGTAAGAGAAGAGCAGGGCGTGTGATTGTTAGAGGCTCTGAGAATAATAACAAGTGAACCGAAAAAGCAAAAAAAAGAAACTTTTTTGCGCGTTCACTTAGAACCAGTTTTGGAATCAATTACTGAATATATGATTTATTGAATTTTACATAAATTTAATATAGATCCATATATACAGCCACATAAGTTCACATTAGTGTGAAGTGTTAACGTGAAGCCATACTGATTGTGCCTGACAGAAGGTTATTCCAAGCGCCAAAAATGGAAGAGGAAATACGCCAGGTTTTTGCGCGACTTATTCCGAAGTCCGTTTCATTGGGTTGAAGATTCCGTCTTCATTCGCATAAAAGGAAAATGAAATAAAAAGAACTTCCTCCAGTCGTTTAACGTCGCTGTTTCAAAAACAATTTACAAACTCATTTCAACTGACACAGGCTTGTATTTGTGAACTCAAAATTGAGTAACGCTTTAAGGGTAAGTGTTGAAATTCTTACTTTCTTCTATATGTAAATGCCAATATTGGGAAACTCTGCAATGCACATCACTATCAAAACACATACGCAATGAAGCGATTACAAGGAATTAATCAATCAGTTAAAGATTGGTTTTATTTTCGTTTGTGCTAAAATAAAAATCGTAATCATTACGAAGGCATCTATTGATGCATTGATGCATCAAAACTATTTTGCAGATATCTTATACAGTTGTAGGGAAAATTCTATGAAAACTAATAAATTAGAGAAAACTAACTAAACACACTAATAACTGGATATATATATATATATATTCATGTACATTATATATTTTTTATACTCTATACCAAACCCCTCTTTTTCCTTTTTGCAAATACTTTATCGCATTGTAGTAATTTTTTAATTTCTTACTTCAGATTTCGTAAAGACTCAATTCGAAAGGACTGCTCTCTGCCTATTACTTCTTAGTTTTACATAAAGTTGTAAGACCCTTTGTTTGGGATAAAAGAAAATATTGCTATGATATGATAAAAAACAACACAATGTACGAACGTCGTTTACAGCCATCGACACATAGATAGCATAAAATTTCGGTAAGAAAAAGCGTTCATAAAATTACGTTAAGGAATTGGGCACACCACCCTAGGTTTTTTAAAAAATCGTTCATTCAACAAATCGTCTAGAATCCGAAGAAAGGGCTTAAATTTAACTGAAAAGTAATTATTTCCCTTAAAATTGAAGGCTTTTTCCAAGGTGTTGCGAAAACACTACCTGTGAGGCAAAAAAACCGTCATGGGATGAGATGTTGCCAGTTTATCTCTCATTTCTCTAATCCACTAACAGATGTGTTTAAAAAGCGCCCATGAAATGCTGTTCATTGAAAAGCTTTTGTCAAGAAAACAACGTCAGATGAAATAAAGAAGCATATAAAGGGTATGACAATCTTTCAATGGGAAATCACTGTTCGATTTCCAACAGGTGCGAAAATCGTCGCCCAAATAATATGTGAAATATTAAAATGCTCCAAAGAAATTAATTTTTAATGGCATTAGGTAAGTAAGGGAGAATGGCATCTAGGTAAGCAAAAATAGAAGACAAAGCACAGGAAAAGAATTGACGAAACACTTGCTCGCAAAAACAGTGAAGATTTATTCAAAAATTCTATAAAGAAATCAGGAAAGATTTTTTTTTTTTTAAGATGGCTTGTCACTCAAGAGGTATCTTCTACACGTGTAACAGGTCGGAATGAAATAAAAAAGAGAAAGAGATAGACAATGGGAGAACGGCATCAGTTCAATGGGTGGATGTGTGTCCAACCAATGCTTTCACCGACTGACCACTCACTATATCTACAACCAAGCATTGTGAAACGATACTCAGATTCGAACACATTCGAGCAACGACTTGGTAATCGCGACTCTTCTCTACTCATTATTCGTTCGGGTAGGAGAAAATTTTTACCCTATTCCATAGGACAAGCGCGTAATGTAAAATCCTCCCAAAGAACGTAGTTGTGCAGTATGCTGAAAATAATAAGACGGACCCTAACGTGTTTGCCCCTAATATAGCTTAGGGCCTATTACACTGATGAAGGATAAATGAAGAGAATGAGAGATTAGGCATTTACAAAAAAAATCCTAAATTTTGGAACAGCGGTTACAAAGTCGAAACCTACCTGAATTGATAACGTATAAAAGAATCCAAGCAAACGGAAATATGCCAAAAGAATGAGCAGACAATTCCGAATATGGCACGAAATATGGAATGGGCGGTAAAGCAACAGCGTGTTCGTTTTAAGCTTTTATTGCATAAACGAGCCTCAAAATGCCCGCAACGTAAACCACCAAAGTAGTTCGCTGCAACAGTTTTGCTGCAAATCCACGAACATCGCTTTGGCACCATCGTCAAGAATTGGACATTTCGTAATTACAAAGTTCAATTTACTAAAGAAGTGAACCCAACTGCCAACTGCGTACAGCAGTTAGAGTTCGGTGCATGGATTCTAGGAAGACAACAAACGGATGTTAACTGTTCGAACACGATCAATGCACGTATGTCAAAGTATGTGTCAGTAGGCCATTTACGTCTTGTATTGCCTACCCTCAACAGTCTATACTGTACTGTTGTGTACTATATGTATATATATAATTGATATGTATATATGATATATGATGAATAGTTTGTGAATCAAGCAAAAATTTGTAGTTTTCGCTGCCTGTTTCGCTGATTGTTTTTAATGTCGCAATTTTTTTTTTCAATTATTCAAATATTTTCAAATTTTCTTAATAAAATTGATTCACTTCTTTTTCAATAAACTTTAGTTTATTCTTCAATGAAACTTCCGATGGCTGTGTATACATGACCGAACGTTTGATTAATGAGGAGCTTATTGTATCCGTAAGCTTTCACAATGAAAGATTTTAAATTTTGGGGTTAATTTGAATTTCCTTTTTATGCTACTATGGTGCATAAGATATCTTACATTGTCTATATTTTTATAATGACTACCCCGTTCTACTAAGTTTATTCTACGGCCGGTAACATTTGTTATTTAGCACATTCCCCATTACTTAAATTCAGAAAATATAACAAACTGAGATAAAAGTCTGTCACATATTTCATTGCATATTTTGCATTCATCTGGCCAGGTCAAGATAAGAAAGTGAGCGTAAACTCTAAACTAAATAAAATAAAAAAAACATTGCTTTAAATTGATACGCTTTCAAATAAAAGCTGCTGAAGATTCGCTCTAAGAAGAATGTAACTTTTTCTGCTTGCTTTTCTATTATCGGGCACTTTTCAATGCAAAACTTGCTTTCACGCATTGAACAGATGCTCAATTTCCCAGTAGAAGCAAACAAAAATATCATAAAAAGATTTTTTTAACATGTCGACTGGAATAATAACAAGCGAAGGTAACCAAAGTAACTTTACGGTGAATATTGCATATTCCTATATAGCGAGGATGTATAAAGGAAACTCGCGAAAAATTTCTCTTAATAATGAAAGGCAATAAAAAAACCATTCCGATTATTATCGATATTCGCAGCAAAATCTGAAATCGATATCTTTTACTCTTTATTCTGCGGCTTAATTTTTTGTTAATTGTGAACGGCTCGCTCGTTGAGTCGAATGAAACGCAATAGAAAAAACCTATTTCGATTATTATCGATATTCGCAGCATATTATTCTGCGACTTTATTTTTTGTTAATTGTGAACGGCTCGTTTGTTGAGTCGCTTTCCGAGTTTCGCCAATTTTACGTAGACTATTGTTTCATGTGGCTTTATTTGTTACGAATTTACGTCGAGTTTTCATCTATTGATCGAAGTTTATGTTCAAGACGTTCGTCTTGCTTTCGACGTTGTCTTCGTATTTTAAGTTGTTTTATTTTTTCTCTTCATTTCGTTTTATTGCAAATTTCATTAAGACGCTGAACTTGCTGACTAGTTACGATCTATTTGGCAAATAAAAAAGGATAAGAAGTCTGACGACAGGAACTTTGGTTTGTTTCAAATCCTTATAAAGTATTGTTTGCCTCATTACAAACTAGAAGATTTAGTAATGAAACGACTGCAGAACTCCTGTACTACACAAGTCGACTTCTGTTATAAGAGGATTTCTATTGCGACGAAAATACTTTTTCTTGAATGCTTAAGAGGCAACACCACTCTAGCAGACTATAAAAGCAAGCATTTTTCGGATCGTGGGTTTGGGATCAAATAATAGTAATCGAGAAGCTTATCAACCGTACATTTATTTATCTTATAACAAAAAAGAATTGGTTTTCGCAAAATAGAAAGACACAAGAACCATTCTCACGGCACATCTTTAATTTAAAGGACTCCATGCCATGCCAAGTAATTGACGCAACTTTGGATCTAAAGAAGAAAATCTAAAGATTCTAAATGCCGGTACCTGGTCAATCAAGTAGCTCGATTTGGAAATATCGATTTTTATGTGATTGACAAATACTTCAATGAAATAATTTTTAAACAAAAAAAAAAAGCAAAAAGGAAATGAGTTGTTAATGCGTAAAGTAAAATTGATATTGTTGAAAACCGTTTAGGTCTTGCACACTAAGAAGTCATTTTAAAGTTGTTTGTTGAAAATTTGAGTGAAAAAGTAAAAATTGTTATAGGTTAACCTTTTTTGTACTATAATAAGTTTTTTTCTATTAATTTTCATCATTATTCTATAATGCGATGATCACAAATATGTACCTGGAGCTTGAAAAAGTCTTCTTCTTCCCTCTCTTTCTTCGAGACTCGTCTGAAAGCCAGAGAAAAGAGTGAAAGTATTTGTAATTTTCCAGTCTAAGTCCAGTTCATAATTGACATACAGAATCACCGCCTGCTGGCAAACGGCCCTCATCCTCAAATCAACGGGCGTCTTATTTTGTGACTCGACGTTGGATACGATCTTGTTTTTGATCCTTTGTACATTTTCTGCTACACTTTCGCACTAGCCATCGCACTAACTAACAAATGTGTTCAAGTTGCGAGTAAATTGTGTAATATCAGCATTACACACAAAAATCATGATTTTAAGCGAAGGAATTCTGTCCTTTTTGTACATCGGCTGAAGATACTTTGAAGTGTTCTTGTAGAAATTCTTTCTAATGAATATAAGTGCTTTATAACGACAGCTATCTGTTGGTGTTTTAGAGAAGTAAGAAATCAACAGATAAGACACATTCGGCGCAACTTGGAAACAAGCGCGTATACTCTTTTCGGAACTCCTTTCCAAAAGTTCCAAAGTTGAGGAAAAAAATTCTTACACGTAATGAATATTTTTCAACTTATTCTATAAAATTGAAAGCCTAAATCTAAGGTGCAATCATTCCTTAATCGCTTATACCAAGCTGTGTAAGTGAGCTTATAATAATATAATAAGAGGCGTGGATCTGTCAAAGAGCTCCATGGATTTGTGCAAGCCCAAGTGACCCAAGAGCTCTAGCAAAAATTAAAACCATACTGCGATTGTAGAAACCTCTATCTTGAGCTTTTCAACAAACCAGGAATATGAGGCTCCTTGTCCGCAATTCTACAAGACACATGACGAAAGGTAATATAGTAGAGCGAAGATTTTATTTGTTTTCAAGAGAACTTGCTCTGTTAACAATTCTCCTCTTTGTTTCTTACATCAAGGAGGTCATGGAGGAATATAAATAAGTTTCAAGGATGTCATCATAGAAGGCGATGGACTTGTTAAATTTCAGATCGTCTAATTGTGTTGAAGTGGAGAGAATATCTAAAGTACGTCCTTTTCACAATATGAGCTAATACACTATAATTATCAGTTAGGCCAAACCCACGAATGCTAACAACAAGAATAAAACGCCGAAAAACGACAGTCGGCAATATGCGAAGAAACACAATAAAGTAATTTTTCAGAGTGACCAGGTTTCGCTCCATATCGCATAACTAGTTTCGAAAACTTCAGAAACACTGAATTCCAATAAGTTACCGCTGTATTCACTAAACATTGCTTCTTCTTGTCGTTAAGGGGGAGAGGGGCGGAGACAAATCCAAATTTTGCAAAACCAAAAACATTAAGAGCAGAAATCGGTGTAGATTGTGGATCAAAGCAATTTTTTGATTAGCCTAATGGGTTCTCTCGCAAAACAATGTGTATTTCTTCAATTATCTTACGCGAATCATGCGAATGCTTTGTTTTTTAATTTGCACTAGTAACGCTACGACCCTGGGGCCAAGGTCGTTTACATAAAAAAAACCAGCAAAAATGACTCAAGTGTTGCCACTTTCTAATACTTTTCAAAAATAATTTTTCTTTCCCAATACTTCAAGATATGCTTAGTAATCCCTTCAAACATTATCGTTCTATTCTATTGCCTTTCCTTCTGTCCTAAAAGTAAAATTGTCACAAATTGGTTTTTCTCCTTAACAGAGCTTTTTTAAGGTTTCGCCAGAGCTCTTTTAAACTGGCGAAGTATGCAAAAGACAATCATCTCAGAGTTTTTCCAAGAAATTTTTTAAACAAAGAATAATTTAGTGTCAGTTCATTAAATTTTAAATCGTCTGTTGCGAAAATTATGAAAAAAGGAAATTAATGTAGAATAATTTCTCGGTTTGTCCTCTTTCCAACAATTCTATAGAGTGTATTAGCGCGTTTCTTGTCAGGCTGCTTATGAGTAGATCCAATTTTTACGCAAGGTACATACTAACATACGTATTAATTTTGCGTGAAAACACTTTTTTTGTGTTCATGGAAGAAACCATATCTATACAAATCTCAGAGTGTTGTACACATCATTACAACACATAGAACCGAATGAAACAATAAAATTCTCAATAAAGAAAACTGAGGTTTGCGTAGAAATGTGTATTAGCGTGTGAAATAAAAAATCTTTCCAAAAGCAAATTTAGAGCGAGTTTTACGCGTTTAGAAAACATATTGACCGATAATTCGTATCCGCTTATTTTGGCTTTTTTTTTTAAGTGTTTTGCTTGACCGCTAGCAATTTCCAAATGGTTTTCGGGTTTTTCGAAAAACTCCACAATAGTTTCTAAAAGAGAATTTCGTTGAGCAGAACTCCGTTCATTGTGCGTCTTTGGTAGTTGCATCTAAATACTACTTCACATCATTACATTCCATAGAAGGGCCTTCAAGTTGTTTTTAACCTAATGTGAAGTGTCTGGTAATGAAATTGCAGAATTACTTTAGTGTTTCCTACAATCCTATCAGTCTGCAATTAAATCACACTTCGCCTTGATTGATTATTGTTGTTGTGGTACAGCTTCAATTGATTTTTGAAAACTATCGCTTTAATGATCCCGCAAGCGATTCTTTACACCAAAATTCAACGCAGCACTTTATTTTAATGTAGAGTCAAAAGAATTTCTAGCAGAAAGATTCTTCGATGATGGACTTAAGAGCATCACTTTCACTTCAAAAGGCACCTACTTTAAAAGGAAGACGATGGACTTTTGCAATTATTAAAAAATCCTTTTTAGGATTGCGCTTTGCGAACGGAATATTTTCTAGATTTATTAGACCTAGATTTACTAGAAGTCTATGATAACTGAATGTATTTTGCACCATTTCACACCTACCTGCATACAAACGAACAGAGACTGCGGTGATAGTTGAGCAAAGTAATAATAGCAATATAGTCGCCAGCTTCGTCGTAGTTATAGGGCTTTGTTATAAACTCTTTTGATACGTAAAGATCTTTCTTTCTTTCAATTGCCGAACACTCAGAGTTTGTAAATTTTCTTTTAAGTGCTTTTGTGCAAATGTTTTTGTACTGTAGTTTCGTTTTCGTTTTCGTTCACTTTTTCTTTTTTTTTTTTTTGCAACCATCGTTATGAACTCATATTTAATTAATGAACTTTTATTTAAACAAATATGAGCGTGAATCGTAAATACTTTCATTACAAATGCCATAAATTGGATGAGCAGAGAAGTTGCTTTACGAGAAGCGCACCGTAAACATGTACTAAAATAAAACTTTATGGGTAATAATCAAACATTCAAATATTTGTATAGCAAATGTTTTGGCATACATTTTTTATAATAATATTAATGTGCGCATTTCGAACTCATTTGGATCGGGACGAGTGAATTTCATATTTAGCTTAGGTTGCATTAAAAGAAAAAATTTTTAAAATTAAAGCCTTATACACCTTGCGGCGTATTCATCACGCTTTGTAATTGATGAGAATTGTACGATACAAGGGAAGAGACAAGCCTGTATAGTGCGTGCGCAAGATGTTAAAAAAAAAAGAAAAATGCAAAAAAAAAAATATAAAATGGAATTCCTTTAAAATAATATGAAATAATTTCCTTGTAATTATTTTCAATAATTTAAAAGGAAAATCAAATAAAAAATGAAAACATATTGGAGACAACATACCTACGACAGTTCTTGCCGATTGCAATAATTCAAAGCTTTCTTTATGTGAATACATCACTTTAGGCTGAAAAGTTATATCAAAGAGTGGTAAATTAAAGAAAGAAGAAAAAATGTTGTTTTGAAGAAAACAGAAAATTACAAGCTTTTGTAAATCTATTAAAGCCCATTATTATAATGTTATATACGCATGGCACAACAAGTCATTGAACCGCGTCTTTCTCTTACGCACGCAAAGTGCTAAACTTTGATAGGATGCATTGTATTTTACGCGACTAGACGGACATACAGATAAGGAACTGCGCAACATTTAATATGGTTTCTTGGTTATGATTGCTGCGGTAATTTAAAAATACCTTTAGTTAAAAAGAAAAACAAAAACCATTGCAACACAGCCCAACATAACTAACAAAATAAAACGACAATAGATAAATAAATACGAAGGCATAGTGAAATTTTGCGCAAATGGCTTTTGTTTTCAAGTATCCTCTTACCACACGCATCAGAAGGTTATCATATTTTTGATATTACATGTGTAAGCGTTGTGCGCAAATGAGCAGCATAAGCAGACAGCACTTGGCTTTAAGCATAAAAAACAAAAGAAGACAATCAAAATACACTCAATTTAGGTGCTGAAATTATTTACTTACTTCCTTACCACGTCCGACACAAGTTTTTTTATTATAGTCCACACAATTCCATATAAATGATCGCTAAGGCGATGTCACCTGTATATGTAACACGGTGACGCTCAGAATGAAGTGGGAAAAGAAAAGAAATGAAGAATGGGGGAATGGCCACCGACTAGTGGATGGCAGTAGCGACTCTTATCCATTCGGATATGCAGGGGCCCAATGCCAAACGATGTAGTTTCGGTACTGCACCGCGCAAAATCTAACCTTGATAACGGGTGGCGCGTAAAAAACGCTTAAAAAATCTGATTGACAGAATGCCTGAGATAATTTAAGCTTTGCCAACCTATATATAATTTGCATTTCCTATTAAGTTTGGCAAGTGAAAGTTCCGACAACACTTGCCGCAAGCTAAACAAATAAAACATCCTTTATGGATATATAGGTAAAGGTTATTAGCACCGTGGCAGATACGAGATCGATTTCAAAGGAATAGGAAATTGCTTATCAGGTCACTAACTTATATGGGATAAGCAAAATGCGTTTATTCAGTTTGCACTTGCAAACATAGAATGGGTAGTGGGGGAGATTTAGCACTCAAATAGCATTACGCAAAGCCTCAGTTATTTGAGAGACAACCAAAAAAAAAAAAAAAAAAAAACAATAAAGTGAAGAGTACTTACCTAATAGTACCATCATATTTTTTGAATAGGGAAAAAAAACACTCAAAAATCTGATGTGCCACTAATCTGCTTTCACTGCTTGAAAAAACCATTCAGATTTTTTCATTACAAAAATCGCAAGTCATTAAAAGAATCTCTACTAAAATCTTAATGGCCCTAAACATATCTCTAGACTTTTCTGCTTTTAACGCGTAACAATTTCACGAGCAAATGTAGTCGTGTTCTTGATATCATGGCGTGGCTGATAGAGATAATGCGAGTTGTTCGCTGTCGCTATAACATAATTTTAACCAAGTTTTTTAAAAGTTTGTAATTTGTAAGTTAATCTGTTGGTAAAATTTGGCAGCATTTTCTGTGTTACGTTATGCTTCCCAAAAGCATGCAACGCTTTTTCATTTTGCACTCGAATATGGTAAACTTTCTTATTAAGTGCAAGATGTACGAAGAAGAAGAAGAATAAGAAAAATAATCAAAATTTTTATATAGCAATTATATGTTACAAGTTTTCGCTAAATGAAATGATCGAGTTGAGTCATAAGATATTTGCTATATCTCCGATATCAACAGACTTGACTGGCAATGGCAAAAGAAAAGCCAACTTTTTATGCCGCATAGGAAAACCATAAAATAATCAGTTTTTTCTTTGCTTTCTTTTCTTTTATTTATTTGTGTTGCATATGCACATCCACCAGCATACACGGATCTACATACTATGATAGAGATATATACGTAAGACGCATGAATGTATAAAGCATTTGTTAGTTCAAAGTATGTGCACGTTTTAGTTAAAACAACTTTGTGGTGTTATTTACTTTTCTTCTTCTTCTTTTTTTTTAATTTTTTTTATTTTTTTATTTTTTATTAATAAAAAGAATATTCACATATAAAACAAAATTCGCTTGCCATCAACATATATATAAATGTATTTATAATGTATACATGCATTAAGGATGTATAGAGTTTACAATAACACCGACAGCGGCAACTGTATGCGCAAGTGAGAGGAAAGTTTTTAAAAGATCTGAGCTTGTTTTTTCTTTTTTTTCTTTTAATTTCTAAAAAAGTTGAGTTCTTTTTTCCTTTCAAAGTACAACTAAACATTCATATGCTGCACATCGAAAAGTTGAAAAGTAAAGAACATTCAACTTATATAGCACCTCATAAGCACTCAGACACATATTTAGCACATAAATAAACAGATGTGTGTGCAGTTTTTGGATAAGTTTAATGTAAACAAAAATTCTACAAAACTAACTATAATACTACAACATTCATCTATATGTTGTCTTATTATGCTTTCTTTTTTTTAGATATGCACATATATGGAAATATGTAAACACGTTGATATGCGAGCGTTTATGTGTGTCATAGACCCATGCAATAATGCAATGTAGACAACCGCAAAGCAAGTTTCCCGCAAATTATAAGAAAAATTATTTTCGTTGTATGTGTTTAGACAAATGAAAATTTAACAGTCATTCAAACTTGATTATTTCATATGCTATCAACAGATGTACGATTCTTATTAGTATGTGAAAGATTAATTTATTCATTATTATATGTGTTTAATATATATATATATAAAGTAAATATATAAAGTAAACAAATGGTATAAAATCAAAAAGTTGCTTCGAAAGCTTCTCAGGTTGCAGGTAGATGAAGTTGAATTATTTATCCTCATCAACTCAGGATGTATTTATTTCATAATTTTATCATTTCACTTACGCTTACGCTAGTAGTGAATGAATGCATCGTACTTTTAGTTTAGTTATTAAATATTTTATATCTCCTTTTACTCTCCCTCTTTCTCTCTTTTAGAAACAATTTAGCTGAGGTTTCGCTTATACCATTTATAAATTTGATAGTTGCCTATGTATGATTGTCTATGGTTTCCGATTCGAGTCGAGTAAATTCGTTAGTAATTTGAGTATGTTACTCGGCAGCAAAAGGTTTTCCATTCGACACAAGCGATACATAAGCTGTAAACTCTCTACTCAGAAACCCCAAAACGCTGCAAAAATTAATAAAATCAAATTATTGTTTTCGATGCTTTCGCCTGTTGATGCCCCAAGATTTAACCACAATTTAGTTCAAAAAACAGACGAGCAAATTCTTACCATAGAGTAAAGGTCGTCGGAAATATCAAGCAACATCAAATGAACAAAAAGAAACACACACACATAGATATAGAAGTTATAAAATTGCATTTTTTTCCTTGTTATACCCATAAATATTCGATGATATCACAGAAATATTCCGTTGTATATACAATGAACGAGAAGCTAAACTCGATACGAAAGCAATCGAGTTCCATCAATTGATGCGAAATTGGGCGCACACTTTTGAGAACGTCTGCTAATTAAGTGGTCCAAATGAAATGCCAAACCAAGTATGCTCTGTAATACTGGGCAGATAAGAGATTCCATTCTGATGAGGCAAAAGCAATAAATTTTTTATACCGATAGGCAAAAGATTTTGCAGCCTATAGACTCTTCATCTATGGCTGGTGTTAAATGTTGTGAACACTCACAAATGAAAGAACGAAGGTAGGTGATGGCTGAAGTTTGACACAAACACTCCGTGATACTTTGAGAATATGATATTAAAACATCTGATCTGTCAACAGATCACATCTGCAATGCGGAAGAAATTAAAACAACCTCGGAGAACACTGACAATTTTTTCATATTTCCGCTGCATTATATCATTGAAAACCAACGACTTCCGTATTTTCTAATTTCTAAAATCAAAAAGCTCTCAAATTGACGGCAGCCGTAAATCTAGTTTTGAAGAACCTCTCGATTTTTATATGCTACATTACTACTACAGGTAGTTTATGTTTTGCTTATATGAGCAGCCAATCCGGGGAAGTCTCCGATAAGTGCAAGCTCTTTGGTGATCAGGAAAAAGTGTTAAAAGAGTTGGATAGTGAGTTTAAGCAGATGTGTATTTTAATATGTGACGCTATAAGATTGCTACTCATTAATTTTGTCAACTATGTGGTTTCATAACGATGTTTTACCCTATTTTCCCTTTGAAAATGAAGTTCGGTAGCTATTTTGCTTTGGGACTAATATATGACATTTTGCGTTCGATATCGAGCAAACACTCATATGCCGTCAAGTCCCATCAACCCAAAACCCAAGTTTAATAATGGATTTCTTTTCGATAACGAGAACCGTAAAGGGACTCCAGGCATTTTTAAATGAAGTCACCTTTTTAAAATTACTACTCCTTGGCACTTTTATTGCATTTAATCCGAAACTATGTTTACCGAGGTGGCAGTGTTTCCAACGCTTGCAATTCTCAAGCTACTAATTTAAGATTTCAACGATTGTGATTTTATGCTACTTTCTAAAGATATAAAAATTTTTTGCATTTAGATGTGTAGCGTATTTTTTCGAAAAATAAAAAATGTTTACTTGAAATCAACGCCTATACCACTTGTGGTACAGAGTATATTAAGTTTGGACAGAAGGACTTCAGAGAGATTGACCTTTTCATATGTCGATCGATTTAGTCTCATTTTTTGAAACGATGTAAGCTCGCCTGTCGGTATGTCTATCGATGATGTCTACCTACGTATTCTTGCGTTCTAAGAAATTCGGTACACTACACGGTCTTTTGGCCTAGGAATGATTCCTATTGTAAAGTGATTTAATTGCAGTACTTTTACGACCACTCTCAATATAACGTTGGTTTTCTATCAAAAAAAAAAAAACTTCAATGTTCAAAATTTCTCGACGAAAATTGCTAAATAGTCGGTTTTCAACCTACTAATTCGGTGTGAAAAATTTGAAGCGGACGGGACGATGCTTGAAACCTTCTCGTATGTAATTGTTCCTAACAAGCCATTGCAAAAGTCTAATTTCTAACAGTTAACAGTGAGGATAGGTCCACAATAGGCGCGTGGCATTAAAAATCAACGGTATCATATATGGACTACACGAATCTACTTTTCGAACCTCATCATGTAAAATGGTACTCTTTGTATGACAAAGTGATTCTTTGTACGACAAAAACTTTAAGTAAATGCTATTATGAGTTAAACAACTCTGCGTCTCTGCAACTCTGTAAATGGCCTCCACGTCTATGCTTTAAATATCGTATAGTCAATCTTGAGAAACTTTTTTATGTCCCATCGAACAAAGTTAAAGGCAACCCGTATTACGGCAAATAGGTCGGCTTTTAGAGTACAGTGGCAATAGTCACGCAAAGAGTAAAATTATTGAAAACGTAGATCAGTGAGTGAGAAATCACCGGATGAAATGAAATGAAAAATTTTCTTATGAATCATATACGAATCGCTATCAATAGATATCAATACACGTTGCAATTTTCAAGTTGATATCTATCTTTATAAATAATATCTGGCAGGCAAGCTATAAATTATTCAACATTTCGAAAACACGAATATAACGCTTTGGGATGCACAACACAGATGGCTAGCACAAGAAACAATTCAATTTGCGCTTTTGACGCAACTCATATGCAGAAAATATGCATTAAACTGATTCCTAGGGACAAATGAAAGGAAGAAATAAATGCAAATGGGAAAGCAGACAGAAACAGGGAAAGAGAGAAACAAAGCAAAAGAAATTAAAAATTTAAAAAATCGTACTAAAAAAACAAATTGCAATTTATTTCTTTGAATTGCCCTGTGAAAGAAATGTGTATTTAAATCAACTGGTTTATCATCAGCGAGCATCTTCATCAAAAACTGTGTAAACTCTCATTTTTTCTTTTTTGTATTTTACAAAACCCCTATACGTAGACGCACATAAAGAAAGACTATTGTTAATTGATAGAAGAAAAAAAATTACATAATAAGAAACACAGCAAAACACAACACGTAAACATGGACTCGTAAATTGCTATGATGAGAACGTCAGAAGCAAGATAGAAAGAACACAAAAAGAAAAAAAAGGAAAAAGAGACGAAAAGTAAAAAAAAGAAGCAAAAAATTGAAAAATAAAGAGGACGCGCATATTCATGTGAAGAGTATTCAGGAAGTTTATATTCATACTCAACCATTCATCCATCTATTTAGTCGCTTTATTCAACCGGATTCCATGCAGAAACTGAATAAAGTGTGTCTATGCCTGTGAAATTTATTAATAGACTATGACGTTATATACAAAAGCATTTTATGATTAAAGAAAAATTTCTATGGGTCAATGGATGGTCAAGATATGATAGAAAACGAGGAAACCATCCATGCTATGTCTAACGTATTTGCTGAGAGTTTGTCTTACATGTATTTAGAGCTCTCATGTTCATGAATAGGGAAAAATACGTTAATTAATTAAAAAAAAAAAAAAACATGCGTTATGCTTCTTCTTTACGGTGAATGTTAATTTAATATGAAATCTTCTGCCTATTAAAAAATAGTTGCGATTGCCAATTAAGTTTAGTTTAGTAGTTCGCCTCAATTTAGCGCCAGCGTTCACCCGTAAGGAACACTAACGAACACTTCTTTGCCATTAATAATCGTTTTAATTTTAGCCTCCCACTTCAGATTGATGAAATTATTTCTTTGCTACAGTGATGCTTTTGTGCATTCCGACGGCATAAATAGTGTTGGTGACGGAAAGAAAGTAAGTGTGTTTTTTTACAAAATCACCCAAGTGTGCTTTTCAATTTATTTGCGTGAAACAAGAAAATATCTAAGTTGATCGGTCTGCGCACTACATCCATACGCAAATATATGTACACTCTCGCACACTTGCACGCTTATACCAATAGATGAACAAGACTACTGATGAAGTGGTTTTCCTTTTTTTGTATCTTTATCTTGCCGTCTTTAAAAGTACTTGACGAGTATGCCTGAACTGAGGAACTTACCGGCACTAACATCGCCATCGTGAACATCATCCATCGTAGTCATCGTCATCATAAAGTGTATTATTAGCACATTTCATGTTTATGCATGCATTGGAGGCCAACCAGTCAAAGTGTTAAGGAATGCTTAAATTGTCGTAACCGTTGTAGCATATAGCAAGTAAGTAAAGACATCATAAGCTGTATAGCAAATTTGAAGTTCGCTTATGTCCAGAGACACGCGGACATTTGTGTCCCCGTGCCCGTGTTTTTATTTCTATTCACTTCTATATATAAGAGATTAGTTCTTTGTTTGTAATATAAAAGAGAAATATAACTAACAACTAATACTTTTACGATATTTCATTTTTCTCTCACTCTCACTCTCTCTCTTCCTCTTTCTTTTTCTCGAGAAGAATTTAGTTAGTTTCAGTTAGTTTTAATAAAATCTAACTAGAAACATTCTTACTTTGTGTCTTCTGAGAAAATGTATATATCATATATATATATATATATTTGCATCTCAACCGATTTTCCTTCACGTTAATATCTATTGTCACTCGCTCTCCCACAAGGGCATTAACATTTTCTTTTAAGATTTAAGTTTTGATTGGAACTCAATTCGGGCTTAACTTTTCTGGCCCTGACACCTATTAGTGGCTGAATCGAAATTTCGTTAAAATATATATTAAATATATATGTGTCAATATGTCAATTTTGCAACTTAATTAATACTAATGAGAAGTAGCTAAAAGCGAATTTCTCTCCTTTTAAAATTGTTTTTTCTTCTTACTGATTAACCCAACGATGAAAAGCAGTGGAATTAAAAATTAAAGGTGCAAATGGTCAAAGTCCGTTCTAAATAAAAGTGTTTCGTACTTTTTTTTTTTTAAATAATTAAAGTAAGTTCAGCTAATATTGCATGTACTGCAGATCTAGTAGGGATGGGTGTAGGAAAGTCGCATTAAATCGAATGTAATTAACTTAATTGAATTTTTTTTCTTCTATTTATTTATTTTTTTTTTATTAATTTTGTGTTTTGTTTGCCGTCTTAAGAGCAGTAACTGGGAGTTTTGCTATTTGCTTTTGGTAAATATATGCGCAGCACGAAAGGTGACAAAAGTTCATACATGCGAGGGCATAAAAAATTGAATTAGAAAATGTCTGGCAACGCTTGAGGAATTAATAGAAATGAAATTTAAAAGCAAATGAGTAAAGATATTCTTGCAATTACATGAAGCCTTCTTTTTCTTTTTTAAATCCATTTAAAATGGAGATTAAAGCAAAGATTTTGTTAAAGCTTAAAATTGAAATAATTCTCTTGAACGTACGTATTGTAGTGATCAAAAAATATTAATTTATTTATAAAAAATTCAATCAATTTCATCGCGTACGTCGTCTTTGAAGAAAACTTTGAACTTTTTGAGCGACTTTGGCACAATTTTTTTACTCTTGGTTTACACTCTGCACAATAATCGCTGGATTATCCGGCTCTTTGCTCACTTTTGTGTATTGACAAAAATATGTGTAAATTGAGCAGAAATTGAATATATTGATATGAACCAATGTGTAGATGCCAAATACTAAGGTGCTAACAAATTAAAAATTCACTTTCCGCCCCATTCAGTATAAAATTCTGAGGCGATTTAACGGGAAGTACGGCGAATGACGACAAAGAGACGAGAGAAGAGAATAAAAACATATTTCTAGATATTACAGATTTAATAAACTGTGTACTGCAACACACGCAAAAGGTTAAAAAAATAGACTTTATTGGACAATAGACAAGCATTGGATATATCTCCATAAAGAACAGACTTGTCGAAGAAGGCAGGTCGATAATCAATGTTTAATGATTGCTACAGTATATATCACACACACATTGCATTATATATACATGCATTATAGAAAATTCACTTAAAGACAAAGGACGGTGTAAACATAGAGCGACGGTTTGCAAACGAACCAATGGCCAAACGCTTTTGTTTAGGTCGCTTTAAAGCATGGAAGTGTAACTCTTAAATAAAGCTGAAAAACAATTTTATCGTAAAACTTGTAAAAAAAATTGTTGATTAAAAAATCGTGCATGCATATGCATGCTTAGTATTGCGACTGCTGATTATTATATTTTTCTTTTAGGTTATGTTGGCTGAAAGAATTTCTAAAAATTTCTACATCTGCATTTAGATACTATTAGGTTAACAAACAAACAATTTCGATGTTTCCATATTGCTATTATACATTTTTTGGACAACTGTTTCTGATGTTTAGATTCTTCCTTTGGACATCATTTATATTTAGAAAAGATCGCAAATAAATTAGGCCCTTAGTTGAGGGCGAATTTCAACATGAAATGCGAAAACAACCAGTTTCAAAATATTTAATTTATTTTTTAATTTCCGTAGCGGAAAGCATAGCAGTAGAGTTCTTAACTTGTATGTATGTTTGTTTGGAAGTTTGCGAATCGAATAGAAGTACAGAATGCCTTTATCAACATTGGATTACAGATTTGGTAAAGTAATAGAGATTTTTCATTCAAGGAGGGCGAAATGAAGGAGATGTTGAGATCAAAACACAAACGTATAACGAGCAAGTAGCGCCGATGTTAGCGTTAGGTATCTCAAATGACAGCGTATCAGCACTCGTTATGGAAAATAGATTACCTCCCGTAACTTCACGCGAAAGTGATCATAGTGCATGTTTGATGGCACAAGCAGCACAAACTGTGTCAGAAAAGATCATGGTAAGAGCTATTTCATTGTTTTTGTTGCCTACATTCGACGAAACAATGTATAAAGCAGTCAACGAAAAAAGAGGCAAAGCTGACCAATCGTCAAGGATTTGAGGTTTTACATATCTCTCATACTTCGTGGAAACTTACTGAACTTTAGCTCTATTCTTTTGTTTTGAATTTTTTAAAAATTTGTCGAATGAGAAAACGTGCGCCAGAATATTAATAAAAAAAAAAAAAAAAAACAAAAATATGAATTAAATAATAATCATTTGAATTCTATTCTTTACAAAAGAAAAATATGTCTTTTTTTACAACAAACCCCAGCATTACTTTTTGGCCAATCTCGCTTTGCATGTGCTATACATCCGTAACATTATTAGAAAAGAATTTCTCTTCGATATTAATTAGAAGCATTACAAGCTTTGCAAGTATTTAATATACACACACATACGCACTTACAGTGAGTGTCATTGATATTGAATTTTTTCGGTCGACAGAAAGCAGACGCTTGTTGAGTCCTAGGCCATCGTCCAAAAATAAAATGTTTTTTTACTATTTTGGGGATATTTTGGGTATACTCGGGAATACGTATTAAAATACAAAACAGGAACAAACAAAACATTATTCCGGTATACAAGAAAATTAAATAACTTCAACAACTCCAAGAACAAAGTGTCATTTATATTGTTTTTTTTTTTTTTTTTTTTTTTTTTTTTTAAGGAAGGATACGGAGAAGAAAACCGCATATTATAAAAAATTAATATTTGATAGGGTGTGCTTTTTGTTTGATAACGTTATATAAACGTTTTGACATATTTTGTGTAATTTTTCTTGCGTAAGAAACAAGGATCTTACTCCATTCTTCTTGTAGTCTACTTTTCAGATCTTGGGCGGAAGAGATTGGGTATTTTCGCACACGGCGGTCCAATTTATCCCACATATTTTTGAAGGGCTTCATGCTTGCTAATTGGGGAAGAACGTGAAGCACTTTGGAGCAGTTTTGTAAGAGCCATTCTTGAATTTAGCGGCACATAGACGTGAGGTTGTTGTCTTGCTAGAATTTGAATTTTTCCACAATACAAAGTTTGTCTGTAATCCCATCCAAATTTTCCTTCAATATCCTTCGATAATCCTCCATATTCCGAACCCGTTGGCGGAATGCATACCAAACTGTAACATGACCACCGTCGTAAGCAAGTAATAGGAACCTAAGACTAGAATTTGCCAGGGAAAATGCCAAATTCCTAGTGAAAGAACTTACGAATGAACTTGGCAACGTGTTTTTCCTGTCTTAGCTTTTATGTTTGGACAATGGACTAGGTTTAACAAGCGTTTAATTTTTGTCGAGCGAAAAAATCCAATATTAATGAGACTCATTGTATACACAGTTTCGCTGTAAATTGTTGAGATACATTTCAAAATATCGTTCACAAGAACACATACACTGAATGTATGAAAACGTCAAAACTCGTACACAAAAAAGGAAAAAAACAAAAAGGAAAAAAGAAAGAGGATGTCTAGGAATAATGTCGTCAGAGAAGCTAACACATCTTATGCTTACTATGTATATATACATATATACATACATATATATATATACATAAAAATATTTTCCTTATTTAGAAAATTTGACATAAACTGAATCAGTAGAGCTCCAGCCAGCAATGCATGTCGTGGCAAGTCTTAATGTGTCAACAAATTTTTTCCCTCTAACAGTTTGTTAAATATTTAAGTAGTAATTTTTACTACATACACATATAACCACAAATGACCACACACACGTAGAAGCATGTAGGTACTATAAATATGATTTTCGTGAAACTTTCTATATCACACCTGCCAAAAATTTTCATATTCAACGAATTCTCTGCCAGTATACGTACATTTAACGCGTTTAGCGTTATAGGATAACATGACAAGAGGGATAAGGAGGGAAACGGAATAGTAAAACAAACAGAAGTTGCCAAGAAATATGTGAGAAAATTCATATCCGTTTTAAAGTGAATATACAGAGAAGAGACAAGTGAGGAAAAAAAATATAGTTAAAAGTCATATAAAAACATAAAAACTTATATTCACTTCGAAGCGAATGTTGGTTGAACGGTTATAGATGAATTTTCTAAGATACTATTCCTCGTCTTTGAATTAAAATTTTCCGTTGCTGGACAGCTTTTTAATAAACTGCAAAAAAGTTTATATAAACGTGATTTTAGATGATAGCAAATTGCTGACAACAAACAGAAACAGTCTCTCGCTGCGCACTATTTGCGGAGAAGGCCAATGAAAGATCAAATTGCGCTAAGACAGTCGTCTATCAAAATTCTGTAAACTTTATGAAAGTCCTTTAATGAGCAAAAAATCTAAAAAAATACATATGTATATATGTATATATATTCAATATAAAAACAAGAACGGCAGCTTTATTAATTTTACAGTGTGTTTCTCCTAATTATGATGAATAAATAGCATTTCCATGCTGAAGTGTTAAATGGCGTTAATGTTGCGTTTGTGCTGTATAGGATTTGCGACAAAATTTCGTCATTTCCCTAAAATATTTTTATAGCTACCATTAAAGGATTGGGATGCATTCATTTCGTTGTTTTCTTTTTCATAATGCATGGAGCACCCAAAGGGAAGCTTCAGACACCCTATAAAGTGTATATGTTCTTGATCAACATGAAATTCTGAATTGATTAAGCCATGTCTGTCCGTCTGTGCGTCTGTGCGATGTTTGTTGTTGACACACTCCTGGTCGCAAAAATCAAAACATCGACTTAAAATTTGGTAAAAAAAATGTTGGAATTTTTTGAACACAAGTTGATATTGAAAATGGGCGAAATTGGTCAGAGCAGAAGTTCGCAGTCACGCGTAAACTGAACGTCACTCCATCAGAAATTATTACAGTTAGAAGTCTGATATTTTCCACTTTCCACTACTTTACGAAGCACTGTACTCTTTACGGCCATGCACACACAAAGTTACACATGATTCACTTTTCTGAGGTATCCTGCTCATTTATCATAAGGTAAACACGGTAGCAGGTTTAAAACTATTTTGTACAGTCCAAAAATGGGTTCATTCTAAAATGAACGCAGTAGACGCTGCGGTTAGTTTTTTCTTAATAATACCAGCGATGTGGGTATCACGTAAAAGAACTTGGAGAGTAGAATGCAAAAAGCTAAGTGTGAAACGTCACGACTTAGTGGATAAATGTTTTCTTAAAAATATCTTCGGTATAAGTATCCAATCAAAGGAGTTGGATACTAGAACGCGATAGAGTGTTTTACTTATAATTTAATTATGGTGGGCGTTTCGATAGTGGTGGGTATGCTAAATTCGGCCCCCACCGAATATAACTTTTTGCTTGCTTACTTGTTTATATAGGAGCCGTTTAATTTGAAAATGGGATAGGCAGATATGTTAAAGATTTACATTCAAGGATTGCTACACATATTTTTGTATTTTATGGTAGTGCACAATGTAAGTGTACTGGCCAACAGTGCTTGTAATGTTCCCTAGGCACACTTGTCTCGTTTGCGAAATTAATGAATTATTGTAATCGTGAAACAATATTGAAGCAATATTTCAGTTGTATCGGCCTTCTTTTAATCGTAATAATAATAAAATCGAAACCCTAATCCATTTTATTAGAATATTTATTCAAGTGATAAAACTATTATAGTAATTTTGCGGGACACAAAAGGAATTGATTTTTCGAGTCACCATTCCTACCGCCATCCCAAAATCGTTATCATTTCGTAAAAATGAATATCTTGACAATGAACTCATCTGATCAACGATATCTATTATCATTGTCCCTGAACCGAACAATTTTCATTCATCTTAGGACCAATTTTATGTTTCTATTTTCGCCAGTGCACTTATCAGTTTAAGCTATAATGTCCTTTCAGGTTATCACATTCTGCAAGTGCTTCAAATAGCAAGATGCTGGTCCTTGTGGTCGCCTCGATGCGTTAGCTTCATCAACTTGATCGATATGAGAATAACATATTCTGCTTAAAATGTGCATGCTCCCGCGAAGGAGAGGGGTCGAAGTAATGTGTGTGCGCGGGGTAGTTTTACTAAGTAGGCGACGTGGTTAGAGAATCGTGCATGCTGCGGACAGTAGTATCTTTGGAAGATTTCTATCTCCAGCTCGCGGCGGGAAGAAAACATCAATGAGTGTTGAGAATGATGTTCTTCGCGGATGTGGTTCCGCTTAAGTTGTTTCTTTGCAATCTTTAATTCTTTGCAGCACTTTTAACTTTCGATCGTAACCATTACACCATTTTTCATAATTTCCGTACTTCTGCACGTTCCTCCAATTAATTAGGTTTTCGAGCAAACATTCACACAAATCATTTGTATTCAATAAATTTATTTTAAAAGTTCATCGATAACAATTTCTAGCAAATCCGAAAGTCACTTGCATCTGCAATTTGTAAAGTAACAATCTGAAGGACAAGAAACCTCTGTCGCATGTTATCCGCGAATTTTTTCTTTTTTTTAATATATGCAAAAAATGGTTGTAGGATGGTATGCAGATGTCGCCACTATTGACGAATCATATGATTTTTAGGTAGTATTAGTCTTCGAGCGAAATGCGTCAAAATTTCATGACTAAACCAGTTTTAGTGACGCGAGTCCACTAATTTTCAAAGCATAGGCAAAATGCGAATTCCGTGCGTAGCTGTGACTATGAGGAAATAAAAACTGTTTGCCTCATCTTCCTGACAAGCTTACAATTCACAAAATATCAAAATTTTCATACATTTGCGTTACATAATAGTAAGGAATCGAAGATTCATTCAAAGTTCAGTTTTTTATTATCATTTTGTAAAAGATTTGCCTCACTTGAATGCGTTCACAAAAAATGATCGCGAATATTACATATACCGGCGGTTTTCTGTTGATATACACAGATACGATTTACAAGAGATTTGCAATTTTAATTAACAAATGACGTTACATGAACTTTGTTGGAACATGTAATGCTTGCCAATGAATGATATTTTGTTGGTAATGAGTTCGCACCATGAGTTTTCTCTCCTTCCAGCATAATTGCAGATATAGTTGCAGATGTAAAAATGTAAAAATGTAAAAACACGTTAAACTAAACACGAGTTTCCTTTTTGTTGAACACTTTTTTTGGAATATTCTGTTTTGTAACTTTCACGTGCCGTACATTTCTTTTCTACGCATTTTTTGTTGTTGCAAACGTTCTTATTATGTATATGCACTTTCAAGTCATATTTCAAATTTATATAAAAACTTGCATGCCATGTATGAATATCGTTTTTGTGTAGGATTTTGATTTATAGAATATATTAAAAAACGAGGAGAATATATGTTCGGGAAAAATTTATGCACGTTCTATATAATAAAATAAGTTAACGATTTGCGCGCGTACATGCATCTACATAAACACACAAACAAACATACACATGCACGTGCACGCACACGCCCACATACATACATACATACATACATACATACATACATACATACATACATAATATACATATACATATATATATATAATATACATATACATATATATATATAATATACATATACATATATATATATTCATTCATTCAAATGCATGGCCATAAAAAAACATGCAAGAACAACATGCGAAACGTTTTTGTTTTTCGAAAATATTAATTGAATTTTCTTTTTATATACGAAAACTTTAAATTGCGTTCAAATTTAATTAAGAAATCGCGTACAAAAACTTTAATCGCATTTGGTAAAAGCCAACAAAAAAGGAAGAATAATCTTCGATTTCCATACTTTTATATTATAAATGTATATTCTCATCTCCTTGTCGCTCAGGATGTGTCTTTTTTACCTCTCGCAGCCAATTCGAAGCCCTTAATTACCTTTACGCGCAAACGTTTAAAAACATCTATCTTTTACTCATTCTGTATATATGTATATACATTTACTTTAGCTAAACCTTTCAAAGGATATAAAAATGGTTACTCTAACCATAATCCGAAGCACATTTAATTGTTATTTAACATGTGTGGGAAACTTCAGTTCATTTCCTTTTTAATTTGGTTTAGTTGATGCACTTTCGTTTGCTATATTCACGATGCGTTTATTGGTGCAGCTGTTGGTAGAGCGGGAACCTGGGGGAGATGAAATTTTGCCTTTAAAAATGTGCTAAACTGACGACATTAGAAATTCCCAAACGTATATAGTATATAGAAGTTTTGGATGTATATAGAAAAGCTTAGAATAATTATAGCTATATTCAGCTTGTCAGTGTGTGCTTCTTTCTGTTTGTTCTGTCTGTGTTTGTCGGTCCGTTCATCTGTTGGTTTGTTAATGCATAATTTTGACAATTCGTCGATATCGATCAGTTATTTAACGCGATTGATCTTTTGTTTAATTGGTTTGTCTACATCTGCATCTCGCTTTGTCGGTCTTACTGTCCAACTGTTTGTCGTTATACCTACTTATTGTTTTGCCGCTCAGCCAGTTCCTTAATTTATCAATATACCTATTAGTGTACTTGTCGATCAGCTGCTCTTCCTTCTATCGCTTTTTACATATACCGATTTTTATATTTATATATTTCGCGCGAACAAATCTCGAATCTATCTGATAAAAATTGACTTGAAAGAGTAAGACTGGTAAATAAATTCTAGGCCTATTATATATTCAAAATATTCAAAAAATTGTTAAAAACGCTTACAAGAAGAAATTTTCTTTTCAACAACTTCCTTATGCAACTTATTTTGCTTATTTTTTGCTGTAATTATTTCCGCAATCGGAACATTGTAAAAAACAATGTGATCGCCATCACTTCCAGGCAAAATCAAAATACACCGCTGACCATATATACTTTATAAAATATTTCCATATATTAGGCTAAGGAATGGCAAAAGTTATATTTAATGATGAAAACAAAAAGTACACTCTGATCGCAATTCGGCACAAATGGAGTGGGCGCGATTGATTTTTTCTATTTTTAGAATCAAAGTTTTGGCGCATAGACGTGGGCGTTGCGCGCATGTCCTTGGAAAAGTTTAAATCAATTCTAAATTCTATTGCAAATTTGTAGGCGAAATTTTTGGTCTCCATAACGGGAGAATGTTTCCCACAAATACTGCACATTTAGGTGCACTCCAAATTTGAAACTGATCAAGAATTTATATACTTTATAGGGTTTTTGAACCTTATTTCGGCGCCTAATAAAGGTATTGAGAAAAAATTAAATTTTGATACACTATAATATTGGTTAATTGGGCGTGGTTAAATTTTCCCAAATTTATACAAATGCTACACCAACGTCCATAGAATATGCATTCAAATTTTTGTGAATTTTTCTGTTATAGTTTATCACAAATGACTAAAAAAATAATTTTTTGCTCCTTTTCAAGAACAGAGATGTTCTCAGTTTAGGTAGTGTTGAGGGCGTATTCTTTGACCGATTGAGCACATTTTTAATACCAACCTACGTTCAAGAACTTCACGCATTTCTGCCAAATTTGAAGTCGATAACGTCATTTTTGCGGTCAGGAGAATTTTTACAATAGACACTATAAAGACGGACAGACACACATAAGAGACACTCTAACATGTTTAAATCGATTTAGAATTTGACGCTGATCAGCAATATATGTACTTTGGCGGATCTGTGATGCCTCCTTCTGGGTGTTACGAAAGTTTCAACAAAATGAATATATCCCTCATGCGCCGATGATGGGTATAAAAAAGAAAAAAGCGCCGACGTTAGCTACTCTCAAACAGGTATCGGTTAAGCTCATCTCATATGCTTACGCAGATGATTCATTTGATAAAAATTCCAGTTTATACGAACGCATCTGAAATCATGCAAGAACACGTTCTGTAGTAATAAAATGAAAATGAAATAATTAATTAATTTGCTCCTATGTAGATGAATGAATGCAACTAAATGAGTTGTATTGATTATGACAAACGAAACATCAAATAATGGCAAATCGTTTTTTTGCTTTCTTTCTCTGTCGCTCCAACTTGCAATTTCTTAAATAACCTGTTGAACTTAATTAGATAAGTACCTCTATTGTGTCGCATTCGCATGAATCACGTGGTTGTGGTATCGAATTTGTGTGTGTTGCAGTAAGAAAAGATTTGCTCTTGCGAATTCAAGACTGCGTAGGCCGACGTAAGCATTTACGGAAATTGTTTGCATATGAAAACTAAGTCCGACCTAGAAATTTTTAAGCTACATCTGGACTATGGGACGAATTATTTCCCAAAAAGAGGTTTTTAGTGTTTCAAAGCAAAGAAGCAAAGAAACAAAATTCAATAAATCATACAACTTACGGAAGTTGTAATGCATATTTTCTATCTTACAAACGTATGGGTTTCAGTTTTTAATACGGCGCATACAGTGCATACAGTGCATACAGTGCATGATAAAATTGCGCGTCCTCTTCTGTGAGTCAGCAAATCAACAACATATGACTTGCTGACTTGAGTGTAAGACGAGTCAAGAACAAAGCCTGAAAGCAACACTCAAAAGGTCTTAAAGTTTATGTTTAAAGGGTATGTTTAAATGTTTAAATGTTTAAAAAAGAAGCAAAATCTATTTCTGCCATATATATTAAAACAAAATGTCATCGCTGGAGGCATTCCAGCACGGCACAGTCAAGTTAAGAGGCCAAACTCGTCTAAATCTCGCTAAATTTGATTTGAAAAGAAAGAAAAATAAAAAGTCATTTAATCGTGTACATTATGTGCTTCATCTTACAACTAGAATTGGAGAAATGCGTGGGATTTGACATGGCACCCGTCAATTTGACGGGTCTGTGATTTCCAGCCCACCAATTGCGCATAACTTATCTTTCTAGATGTCTTTAGGTGTTAGATATTGCATATATGTTGCTATATAGATATGTCAACTTTTATTTTTGTTTTTCGAAAATATCGATCGATAGGATCGCAGGTTATGCAGTTATGCAGGAAAAATTGCGAAAGTTTGTCGATATTTTTCGAGATTGTTTTGTAACTCGTATGGGAACAGATCACGCCCTTCCTTTAAACACATATTTCTAATTGAGCAGGCACTGTTTGTGCCAAATGTCATCTTCCTATTTTTAGTTTTGCAACTCAGGCTATTCACAAAATTTATCCGTCAAAAACGTATACATAACCGTATACGTCCGTAAATATAGCGTTAAAAACAACACATATTTTCCGCAAAGTTAAAATTAACCTAGAAACGAAAAAATGAAAATTGTTTAAGTCATTCTGCGTACAGCTTTTGAAAGTGAATACAAGCCAATTATATAAATAAATAAAAAAAATACCAAAAACCCAAAGAACATTGATAAGGGAAATGGCATAAGTTGATGACTTTAGGTAAATGCGTAATAGTTTCATTTCAATAAATACAAGTAATGTTTAGCACAAAATAAAGCAATCATTTTAAATGTGATTGTTCACACACAAGGAATTAGAGAAAACACAATAACATCATATTTCCCTTTTCCTTTGTCTTTCTCATCCTTACAAAATAGGTTAGACGTATAAAGGTTTTTTTCTTCTTTTGCGTGCGTTTGTGCCTGTCATGTAGGTGTGTGCATACGTTGATACAGTTATAGGAATAGTTTTGCAAGCATAAATATCTCAGCGAGATTTTCTATAGAGAAACAACAACAATACTCACTCAATACTCAACTTGTAAGGCTCATAAATAAATACGCATAACGCAAGCATATGCGTACGCAAGTAATCATTCTTAACCCATAATTCACAAGTTTGAATAGGATTGGGTTTAATAGACTTTCGCTATTCCTAAGTGCTCTGCTTGGATGCACGTAGACGTACATAAACTAAAACACATACGAATTAGAACAATTCATGTTAAGAAAACATTACTATTTAAGCATAGCAAAAAAAACCAAAAAAAAAGAAAAGAAGCGAAAAAGAGAAAAGAATACTATATTGAAAGCACACTATCCAATAATGTGAGTAACGATATTGATATGAGAGAGAAACTTTGTCTCTTTGAGAGGTAGGTAGGAGAGGAGTACCTGTGTTCAATAATTTTTAATAGGAAGTCATTGAAATCATTTTTTCACAGAATTTAGCAATTAAATGCAAACAATGTTCGCAAACATCACGGCATCCAATAAATGGCAGAAAAAAAAAAAAAAAAAAAAAAACAGACCTGCTTGTCGTAGTTGCCAGTGCTTATCCTGCTTTTTAATTTACAATTTTTTTTTTTTTTTTGTTTAATAATATCTATAATAATAAAAGAGATATCGTATTTCTTTTTATTGTATACGAAAGCGGGCGTTTTACGGTTGTCGATTATCGGATCGTTGTAATGAGTAGTGACTTCATAGCTATGCATAAACTGTACATTTCTTACCATTCAATGGACAACCTATCGAATGGTGTTAAGTAACATATTCTAATTACGATCGAATTTACTCGACGTCGATAGCAATAAACCGGTCACTGATTGTCTCAATTGCTTTTTCGTCCGCCTACCTGACGCACGCATGAGTGACAACTAAAAATTTTAAAAATTTTTAAAAATGGAAAAAAAAATGTTCTTTGTGTTTTTTATATATTTCGAATTTAAATCGAGAATCGTTCATATTGAACGTCTTTCGCCTTTCGCCTTTCGCCTTTCGCCGTTCGCTTATCGCTTTTCTATTTTCAAATCAAAAATTTGCTCAAGAAAAAAGACAAATGTCCCCTATAAAGCTTTTTTTATATAACTGTTACTGTATTAGTGATTCCTCACACCAGTCGATCAACCTCTTCTTCTTAAAGCCGATTACGACCGCTATTTGTCGGCGACGGAAATCAACATTTTTTGTATTACCAGAGCAACGATAAATGTCTGTAAAAGAAGCTTGGTATGGAGGAGGAAGAGAGCATTTACAGAAGGGTAATATGAAAAGCGGCTCAGATGTTTATGTAACACCTTTACTTCGACAATCGATCGACAATCAATTTTCGATTTTCTACTGAAGTGATAGATATAAACGCACTATTTTCAAAGCGTACGATCGCTAATGACAATACAATTATGGATATGATATCAATAGTATTATGAGGAGACATCTTAACCTCAACCCTTTCAGAATTATATTCATGGGTAATAAGAAAAATAACTAAAATTCCGCATTAACTTACTCACCACACAATCACTTAATGAGAGAAGTAAGCGTTTTATGGTTTGGCTGCACTAATAACGGTATTTCCGATACGAAAAAAAAGGGAAGTAAATTGTCGATAATCAGTGTTACAGTGAATTATTTGAACAAATAGATATATTAAAAAGTGTGTGAAGATAAATTCGAATTTAATGAATAAAGGCGCCATCCACGAGTTCACTGAACAGACCTAACTTACCAAATTTCGAAAAGTTCTCATGTATGTAATTCACGAAAGAAAACATTGAATTTTTCTGCTCGTTCGTAAGGTATTTCCTCATAGATTCACGTGATGTAAATGAATAAAGACGACATTTTCTAGTTTCGGCGGACTAGAGTCTCAAATTTGGGAATTTTTCCATAACAAGTTTTTGCTAACGTACCAAATTTCAAACAATTGCTAAAAATTGTTCCCATAAACAGAATTTCAGTCTGATTTAGTTTGTTTGAAAGGTACTTTCATATAGATTCATGAGGTGTCCACGAAAATATTTTACATTTTTTAATAGGGACGGAGTAGGCTTCCGGATGCAACTACATTTTATTTCTAAACGTTTAACAGAGCCCTGTTAGGAGAAATGGTAGGTGCGTTTGCTACCTAAATTCGAATTTATCTTCACACCCTTCATATTGAATACATTTAATTGCAACGATTTGTAGAAACTTTATAGAGAGGATTACAGTTGCTTTTCATTTTATAATGAATTTACAAGAGTACACATTGGAGATGCAGTACTACAATGACATCTTCTTTGGCTTTTGAATTCATTCAAATTTTAACGCAAAACGAATAAATCGTACAAAAAGAAAGTTAATTTTTTCTTGCCATAAAAAAATCTTCCTCGAAGAGGTTCACCCAATTCAACAAATACATAAAATATTCAATTTCATAAACGTCCTTAAATGCCATTCGCTTGTGTTGCATAGTTTCTTTGCCGCAATGTCTCTATGCATGAGTAAGGTAACGAATTGAGCCATGTGATTGAAACATAAATTTACACACCCATTGTATATAATAATGCGATTGTTAGAGATAACTGTAATTTGCAAACTACTTCAGAATGCAAACATATGAGGGTACGTGTAATGAAAATAAAGAACTGACCTGCACAAACATTCAAATTGAGCGAAAATTCTAAAATTCTGTTTAGCTTATGCGGAATGTGTAAAAGAGTTCCTTTAGTATGAACGGAGCGGGGCAGTTAATGGCGCAGTGAGCAAGTGAATGCGATTTGTTTTATGAACTGCTCTTCTATTATAAGTAATTGTGTATTGTGTGTGAAAAAATTCTGCACGGATATCTTCACCGGCATTTAAACTCATCCTGGTGGAATGTGGAATTGGCCAACGAATGCACTTTCTCTTAGGGCGTTTACAACTAATTTGCCAAATCCAATTTTTCGCTTTCAGTTCAAGAAGAAGCTTGAGAGCAATGCGTACGTATTACGAATCTTATGTTTAACTAATAAAACTCTTATCTTCTGTTGATAAGTTTAATGACATGACAACTTTCTTTCTTCTTATTTGTGTTTCTTTTGTCTTGTGTGTGTATATGAGTTTCTTTTTTTTTTTGCTTAAAACCAGCCTTTAGGGTGGTTGCCTACGCATCAATCTCGCAATAGATGAAGATAGCTTACATTTTACTTAGATTTTGCTCTAAACCTTTATCTTGGTGCACATATAATTTATATTTTAGTAAGACACATGTCCATGTAATTCTCTTGATAGTTGATATTTCAATTAAAATTATAATCTCAAATGAGTTTTCATAACAAGTCTTTACATCTAATTCTACCTAAATAGACTGCATATAAGTGTATATAAGTATAAGTATAAGTAAGTACATGTATATATGTGTGTTCACAAGTTTGATTTTTGAATTACATCAATAAGGGAGTATTATGCAAATGAATAAGAAATTTGCTGCCAAAACATTAAACATCGATTAATCCGTACAGTGTGTAAGCAAACAACTCGTCACGACTCAAAGATATAAATAAATTTTATGAAATGATCTACATATCTCTCTCTCTCTCTCTCTCTCTCTCTTTTTCCTTTTTTTTTCTCTTACCGCAATACCAAGTGTAGCCAGTAACGAATTTTCTTTTAGCCACATTAAGCTTTACTTCATAAATAATCGCCAACTGAGAGAAGAAGTAACAAAATTTGATACAAATATTACGGCTGCACAGGATAATATACAAAATTAATTCCAATACATCCTCTTGCATGAATGCATGTATGCTTTGCGCATTGATAAAACTGATAATAGGCAAAAAGAAAACATTTTGTTTCAGAAAGAGTCTCATGATCCTTGCAACGTTTTTACTTCTTTCACAGCCACAACACATACAGTAAACTTTTGCCGATGGAACCAAGTGAAAACGCTATAAACCTTATACAGAACTAGCATTTCTTATGTACCTTCACTATTACGAAAGATGTGTCTCTCTTTCAGTGTCAAAGTAAAAGTTACAAAATAAAACGATTTCCATAAAATTGTACAAATATTTGTTGTCAAAGATCGCGATTACCGTTTTGGGAGAGTTCTAAATAACATTAGTTCAACATATATTTTAATTATAAAAGTCAATGCCACTACGTTTTTTAATTCATTTGCACTGTGCTTTTTTTTTTAGGTAAAAAAATCCCTGAACAGTTTGACTTTTGGTTACTACTTATATATATATATATATGTCTTTTTTTATATGAATTACCGAAGAATGAGGGGTATATTCATTCAGTCAAAACCTTTGCACCGTCCACAATGAAGCATCAGAGACTTCGCAATATATATATATATACATCTTTGATCTGTATCAAATTGTAAATCAATTTAAACGTGTCCGTTTCTTCGTCTGTCCGCCTGTGTGTTTGTCTGTCTGTCTGTCTGTCTGTCTGTCTGTCTGTCTGTCTGTCTATTTGTGTAATGTCTTTTGTAAACACTGACATGGCCGCTAAAATTAAGTTATCGACTTCAAATTTGGCAGAAACATTGAAAGTTCTTACTCGTAGATTGGTATTGAAAGTGGGCCAAATTGGTCCAACGACATGCCTACCAGAATGTAACAAGTGAATCAGCAAGACTGGCTTGCTTACTCATAAAAATTTACAAAAATCGATAAAATCAGTCACACACACAATGTTAACGATATTACAAAATATGGCAGTTTAGTGTTTTTTGTTCCTTTTTATCAATCTTTATTACAAGTAAGATGTAGTAGGGACAAATGATTAGGTGATGGTTGAATATGATTTTCTTACTTGCTCGTACATACTCACCGTCTTATAATTGAAGTAACAGATATTGTTTTCTTGTTAGTGATTAGTATCAACAAGTTCGTTTGATTGTACGCACTCGCAATACATTATCTAGTCAATGTCGAAGAAACTCGGAGGCATTGGCCGTAAGCGTTTACAACCTCGTCATAAAAGGTGACATACGGATCTGCTTCTTATTGATTGAGAGTGCACGCGAGATTTACTTTGTACAAAACTTGTTTGTATCCAGAATTTCATGCAAAATATCAAGCACAGATGTGATGTGAGAAATTTGTAGTCACAGCCATCTTAAGGACATTTAACTTTTGGACAGTTCAGTATCATATCATGGACCTCTTCTCTCATTTCTAGGGATCCGAATTGTTCTGAATGTTCAGAATTTGTATGCTTCTACAACCATATTTAAATTGAACGCATAGAACGATTTTAAGAAAAGATAATAAGAATATGAATATCAATATAAGATTTCCATATTAACAACGATTTCTTAGGTTTATACTGCTCGGTAAGCTTTCAAATGGACCTATTTGTTGTATTTGCTAAATTTTAATCTCTTGGATCGTCACCTGTTTCCTGGGCAGAAGAAGAAAATATGAGCAGAAATGAAAAAAAAAATCAAATAACAGCAAAAGATCCAAGAAATCGGCCAAATTGATCAATAGAGCTGGTAGTGCCTTTCATTATGACCAAACATACCCTGAACTAGGCCGCAAAAATTGTAAGAGCATGGGCGAAAGTTTTAAAGGGTCCACTGTATACCCTGAACTGTACACAGTCAAGCTTCACTTTCTGCAAAACGTTATGTTCTAAGTATTAAACCTGGCCAAATCTTTTGTCGCTAAACCACACAGATTCTCCATCGGTGGAATTGTGAAGCTTCCCGAAAAATGGCAAAAGCTAATAGATAATAAGAACTCCCGCCTACTTAAATAAAATTCATTTTAAAATAAAAGGGGAAAAATAAAAGAATCTTTCAATAATTTTTCCCCAAACCTCATAAACGATGTCAGAAGACATGATGGCCCTTGACGTTTAAATATTCTATTTGCTGTTTCCATTTCTACGGCGCCCATTTGCACTATTTGCGACGGATTATTGTGCATTATATACAATGATTTGAACTTTTTGACGAGACTACCAATCATCAGATCTCCGCGATGATTGTAACGACACTTGGTTATCGTGAGAGCGCATTACCCTCCCTCGGTACGATTTGAATTTTGAACGAAAAATTTGAATATGAAAATGTTGTTCAAGCTCTTGTTAAATAATAAACTCCAGAAAGACACTGAGTTGGCGGCAAAATGAAGATTCTATGTAAATTAAGGAACAGATTTATTTATAATTTTCTTTGATCGCAACTCTCTACTCTATAACTGAGAAAGAAATGTATTATTATTAATTTGGTCAGAGAAATGAATGGTAAGACTAAAGTCCTAAAGCACTAGCATCTAAGAGTATCGGCGTTATTGAAAACGTTACCGCACTTCAGATTTGAAGGCACGACCATTGAGTTGTCGCTAGTCGAGATTCTTTTTCTTCGTCCACTCAGGCGGACAGAAACATATGTAAAATTTCATTACAATTTAATAACTAATATATTTCTGTCAGGCTTCTAAGCCTAACTTTTAATTTCCTGCGACATATTAGAGAAAAAGTGTCATTTCGAAATATTTATGTATATTGCAGTTTGTCCGTATTTAATGTCAACAGCCTATCAATAATATTTAGCCTCATAATTGAAATAAATACATGTATATATAAAGAAATTTTAGAATCCATGCAGCAACATAAGATAAAATCACTTGAAATGCGCAAAACACACAAAGCACAAGACATTTTCCAGTCAAATTTGATATGAGAGATGGCATATTTCAATTCAATCATACTTAAAATGAAGAGCAAATAGAAAATTACTCACTTCAGAACAAAAATCGATTTCAAAAGATAATTAAATGTTGACAACTGAAATACGACAACAACGTCTCCAAAGCTCTTTTCGTTTCGATGCTTCGATTGAAAAAATTCATACATTTACAAATACTGTCTTCTATTTTTGCTTTAACTAGACACTTTTAAAGCTTTGCTTGCAATCTGGCCTGCAGCCTGTTTGTTTTAGGCCATTTGCAAGTCTAACAACAACAAAAAAAGGGAAACATACCTTAGTAAATAAATACGGATTGAGAGTAAACTTTAGCTTGTTTTTTCCAAAAGGCGAAAGAATTTTCAAAGCTTTTCATGTAAATTGAATAACTTGTATGCAAATTCTATGGAAGGGAGCAGTAAATGCTTAACTGAAGTGAAAAAACCATGCAGGTCTAGACAATAGGCACTTTTTCTATTTTCATTACAAATTATATTATTATTATTAATTATTATTATTATTATTATTATAATAATTATTATTAATTATGCAGTATACAGTTATATATGAGAAATCAGAATGGAATAAAATAAGGATTCATTTGTCCCGAAATATTAAGAGAGACATGTTTAACACGTTCTCTGTCGCGTGTACAGTTTTCAGTACATCCTAAAACTCATTTGTACGCCAAGCTCAGTTTTTTAAACGAAGAAAGAGACAGAGAGAGAGAGATAGAGAAATTTGTAGTAAAAATTAATTGTGGCTTTCACTACTTCTTACGACGTAAAGATGCTTGGAACGCTATTCGAGAATTGTGCCATTAATGTTTTACGCGGCTTAGATTAATTGTCAGTGAATAATTCAATCTTTAGTTAACGATTTTCTTCGTAACTACAATACATAATTAATATTTATTGTAAGGAAGCGTTTAGCTCCCTTATCAATAACAAGTTTGTCTGCGTAATTGTCCGTCCATAGTCCGAAGCATCCCTCATCGCTATCCATACAAAGCCTATAAATAGCTGGTCAGTCTGTCGTCCACGTGTAAGTGTAAGTACATCTCGTTTGACCATTTCCTGAGCGTAAGGGTCGAATAAAGTTGTGTAAAACACCTTCTCTTCGTGTTTTCTTCTTCTACACTAAAGTGATACAGCCCCTCTCTCGTACAATCCTATGGTAATCTAGGTATATATATAAAAAGACAAGGGAAACAAAACCTATTGTATTAGAACTAGGCAACGTACTTTGTATGTATATTCCTTTTATTATTTTCTACGCCTCGAAACATATATCGGTTTATCGGCTTGTGTAAATATATGCTTATCAATCTTTTCCTGGGGAAACATGTTATCATTCTCTTTATAAACATGTTGCAAACCTTTGAGCAACATGCCTACTATTAAGTGGACATCATATACACCTGCCTATATATTTGTTTTGCTTCTACATGTGTAATCATTTAGCTGAACGCTCACTTTTTTTTTATTAATAAGTGGCAGCTAGCTTGAACTATTCTTATTATTTAAGGATTAACGGTCACAAATTTATTTCGTTCCCACATATATATAATGATATATTTCAACTACAGAAAAACTACAAAAACATAAATGTTATGCAAAGGCAACTGTCTCACGATCTTGTGGTGTCTTAGGCAAAATCACTCACAGAAAATGTTCACTTGTCTATTAACAGTTCTGTCAGTATACTAGAGATGGTACATGAAATGTTTTTCGGTTTAACTGACACACATTCCAATATATTACACGTATAAACACATACCTAATGATCTTGCATTCTCTATATTAATATTTGTTAGCATTCTCATGCTTCCTATATGCGAAATCATATACTTGTATATTAACAGTTGCGTCAACGTGCAAGGGTTTGCACATTAAAGTTGCGGTGGTAGAAATATACCTAACTGCCTTCTATGTTATACCTATTGTGTCATACACGGGATCATGGACCGAAACGGTTACTTGTGGACACACCTTCTAATATATTTCATTATTTCATACATAGACAGACACATAATGAGCTATATACTCTACATTTATTTTTGCTCCTCGCAACCGAGATCATAGACTTAACGCGCTCACTTCTCTATTAATAAGTTACGGCTACTCCATTGAATTTTTCTCATTAATTACGAATTAACGGTTACATATCTTAATATTTATTTTGTTGCAGACCTGTAGTTTCAATATATATGCATGTTCATATATTTCACTGTGATTGGTACATATCATGCATAAGCACATATCTAACGGTCTTATGGTTTGGACTTATTGTTGTCACACGTAAAATCATATGCCTAAACCTTTACTTACTTACTTTACTCACAGTTCCGTCAATATGCTGCACTGATTGTACACTGAGTTTTTTTGGTATAGCATACTGATCTATATGTTTTGGTACTACCCTTATTTCTGAAGTATTACTTGCTAAGGCTAACTCATTGCCATGCTAGTTCTTGCCATGTAGGTATTAACGGCTATACATTATAAAATAATTTCCATAAATGTATGACCACACGTTTTAGTTGTAAGCGATAAACATATACAAACATATACATAAGATGGCATTAATATAAGATATACATAAGAGCATTATTATAACACCTACCCAAGTAAACATTGATATTGTAGCACATACATTGTATAAAGCGTGGCAGCTTGTAACAGGCAGGCACAGGCAGAGCAACAGTGTAACGGGACAGCAATGGTGATTGCGCCTGTAAAAGAGCGTGTCACAACACGTTCAGTCTTTCATTTCTATTACAGCAGCCGAAGAGGTAACAGATCTCGGACAAACTATCTCTTTGTGTTTGACTTTACCGACAGGGATATTTTTTTTGACTTACGGATAGGGAATGGCAGCCTCAGCTTAGTCGCCATCCCTGAACGACAAAATGGTACTTGACTTACGGATAGGGGAGGGCAGACTCAACTTAGTCGTCGTCAACGAACAACGGATGGAACCACTCTCTTTGAAGACGTTTCGAAGGGTTAGGGGACAATGAAAGCAAATAGAATGCAGGTAGGAACGGACGAGTGGCCCCATTGTTGGACCAAAGCTTGGACGCTTGGCTGCTGCAACATCTCCTGCATATTTTTGTAGGATTTTTCGCAGAACACGGTACCGACGAAACGCGGAAAATAATATCGAAGGAAAGAACTGAACAGTCGAATCGTGAATCGCCACGCTGGTTTTTTCTTTCCCGTCTACACAAATCTCTAATCGCATACGGTGTACTCTAATTGTAAATACGATAAATATCGAAATTCCTCGTGAACAAGAAAAATGTAATTTCAACGAAAATACAAAGGTCCAAGAGTTTTTTTAATAAATTTTCTTGCTAAGAGACTTCGTGGGTAGCCCTGGTCCTACACCCGAAATAAGGAGACTCGTTACAATATTAAATACATTTTTGTATTTGTTTATGTGAATATTCATAAATATTAAAACCATATAGTTATTAATGTCTCTTATATAAGCACAAAAAGCGGTATGTATTCAAAATTATTAAATTTGCATTACGTATATCGAAAACGGTACACGTGGCGTGGAAATAGAATCTATCCAAGCGTAACTCAAACATAAATAAAGATTTGACCTTTATATTCAATCTATTTTTAATAAAGCAAAATTGATGTGAGGACTCGTAAAAAATTGGACCAAGGAGTTTGATGATTCACATGTTTGCGAACAACTTTACAATAGTCTGGTTTGTCCTACTCTCAATTACGGCTCGAGTCTATTGAAACTGTACAAACGCAACTCTTATTGTTTAAACTTTGGGGAATTGGTTGGGATCCTTTGTTGCTTCTCTCTTCCACCGTTAATCGCTTAAAACTGATAGACCTGTCTCTCTCGCTCTCTCGAAGTCAGGAGATATCTTCTAGAAGATACTTTTGTATATAACTTTTTAAGAGGTTCAAGTGATCCGCTAAATTTGTTAAAGAAAATCAATATTCATGTTCGCTCGCGTTCAACTCGTAATGATAAGCCAATAGTTTTGGGCCAATGTAGAACTAATTGTTTTTCTAAAAGTTTCTGCATGTCCGCAACGGCTACAACGAGTGTTACACGCTTTTCTATTTTTCTGATTCCATTACACCCATCATAGCTTACAATTGACTCGATCACCTGGAATTGCCAGATTACATATATGTTCGTGTATAAACGTACATATTTGCTGAGCTCTACGGGCTTTGACTATATTGTTAATCTTACCATCCCTGTTAATGAATTAATTTACTAGACCATGTATTTAATATTCTATTACTTTAACTGATCGATTATGTATTCCCCCTTGTATTGGGTGTAAAGACATTAAGTTTATTTAGCTTATCTATTAATTGTTATTATCAACTTATTGCAACTGTAAGAAAATATTAATTTAAAATTCGTCTGCACAATTATTAGTCGGTAGCTGAGTTCTCTTTTTGAAATAAATAAGTAAATGAATAAACAAACAACTTCTCAGCCCACGACAAATAAATCTATTTTTGTTTTTTACTAACATCCACGAGTATAAACGACAAGATTATTTTGGACATTTTTGACATGAATTGATGAAGCCGGATCATCTCTTGGATCCCCTAAAATGAATGACCTTAAAATGAAGAGGTAAATTCCTTTTACTAACAACAACAAAAACATCAAACGTTTACCACGTTTAGGAAAGAAACTAAAAATCGTCATAAAAACCATTAGAAATGTTACTAATTCAGCGCAATTTGCATACACACACCACAGCTCGTAGTTATAAAAGGATGTCCTCCAAGGCTATTACCATGTTTTTGCTTCTTTTTAAGGAGTGTAAGAAGCTCGATGCAATTTGATTGTGTCGTTGATTGTGTAAGTAATTTTATTGTTTTTAAAAAATTTCTTAAAATTTAAAAAAACTCTAACGCTGTGTGTCTGTCTGTTTGATATCCGGTACGTTTTATATAAATTTCATTGTACGTTCCATAAAGTGTAATAACTTGTAAGCAACTGTAGACAAATGTATGAGAAGAAGTTTATAAAATCAATAAAATGCTGATAAAACATGTTCTACTGGGTGCAATAAAATGCAAAACAATAAATAAATAAATGAAATGAAAGGAAAGGAAAGGAAGAGAGCACTTGCAAGCAAACTGCTTATATGAATATTATATCGGGTTGTAAATCAAAAAGATAAAATTGCTAACATTACTTATAACAGATAATGAAAATAGATTTTTAACACTTGAAAATTTACTCCCAAACATAATATTTCGGTTTGTAAATGTCCATTAAGCAAGCAAAAATATTATGCACCGAAGCCAGATCACATTGTTTGTAATTTTTACTTATTCGTTTTTTAAATGATTCACGTAAATGCATTTATTCATATGCATACATGCAGACATTTGCATTCACATCTATACATGTCTACACATGCATGCTTATTAGTTGCTGAGTACATTCGTTTACGGATTAAATTCAGTCTGTCCATATATATCTGTGTATATATATATATATGTGTTTATATGTGTATATACGTGTATAGGTATCTATAAACATATATAGCTTTTGTAACACCCACATCAGTATATTCACATGGTCATACGACTTGTAACGTCAACAATAAGATATCTACGCTGTAGATATTAGCGTGAGAATGTATGAGTTGTCGTTTATATTGACGTGTTCGCGAATGGTATTTTTGTTAGATATCTTAAATTCGCGTAAGTTGCGAACAAGATCGGGAATGGGCAAAATGACGGCGAAGAAATTGTAAAAAATTTCATCACAATTACCCATAAAAACGGCCACGATTTTTTAATCAACCTTCGCTATGATACTAAGAAATTATTTTATTTGTATTCAAGCAAAATTGCCTTAAATAAAAGATACTCAAGATTGATTCCACTCGAAGTGTGTGCGTAATAGTTTCCTTACTTATTCAGATATCCGTGTATAAAATTTATTTAATAACACAATTTTATGGTTTAGCACTCTTTTCGCACACATGTATTAGATTCAATACTTAAGGATATACTTTCAACAACAACAATAACAGCAAAATTAGCTTTTAATTTTATTAGTTTTGTCTTGTTAAATTATTGCTGAACGATATCCTTTGTACATAGAATATAGTTACATTAAACGTATACATGCATGTATGCATACTTACACACACACACACACACACACACACACACACACACACACACACACACACGCGCGCGCGCGCGTGCACACAAACGCACAAAACGTACAAAAAAGCATATACGCACACACATATGAATGAATAGACAAAACTGCATAAGTGAAGGCAAAGTCAGAATATAAAGTGAATCATGTAAAGAGAATGCAAATCTGAAAAGATGACGTAGACAACATTTTGAAAACAGGAAATTATATTTTAATGCATAAGGAAACGGAAATGCTTAATTTCGAATCAAACAAATTGCAAATGGGAACTGTATATAAAATGAATGTTTTAGTTAAACGTTTCCTTTGAAGTGATCATTTAATAAAATTTATGCACTTTTAAGTGAATTACATTTTATAGCTTAAAATTTTTTCCCAGTTAAGCCCTTTTATGAAAATATGTAATATTTTATGATTGTCGCATGCACACAATGGTTACATGTGTGTGCTTGTAGACTTGTGCATGTAGAGTTTTTCAATTTATTTCATCAACTCAACTCAAGTCAACACAGATCCTACAAATATCCTATAAGCTTATATACACATATACACATACACATCTGATATGACCTTCTCTTGAAGTATAAATGATGGTTATAATGGTTCTTTTGTGTGCACATACACACATATAAGTATATGTATATGTACATATCATAACCTAGGCATTGTACATGAGCTGCAAAGTTTTTGACTACTTTTGTTTGAAGCAACAAAATTTATGTTATAAAAACGGAAAAAGAGGAAAAAATGAAGTGAAAGGAATAAAAGAAAAAACATTTTTATATATGTATATACATAAGAGCAAAAGTCAGTGGCATATGGGGCCCAAAGCATATATGAGCCCATGTGCATTTTTACATTCGTACATCATGTAATTGCTTGAGAGTGAGTTTGTTTGTAAATGTTTACGAAATGCGCGTGAAACGAGCAAAAGTAAGATTTTCATGTATAAAGAAAAAACAAAGCACGGACCAGCGGACCTTCAAATCGAATAAGAATTTCGTGTAGTCTGTTTTCTATATAAACTGCAATTAAGTGCATATTTCTTTATTTATTCATTTATTTATTTTTTGATAATTTTTTTCGTCATGTCATTAAGTGTTTGATGCCGTAATACGTTTGCCGAAAAATAAAGAGTTCTTGTCGGTATTTGAAAAAGTCCCGCTATTCCAAGTTAATTTCATTTTTATTTCCAAATAAACGGTTGTTACTCGATTAATGGTCGTAGCGGTAGAAGACTTTTCCAAATGTTGAAGATAACTAACCGAAAATCGGGGTTTTTTTAAAACAATTTAAAGAAAAAATAGCGAATTTTTATCAGGATAACAAACGGCAGATCAAAGAACATGACCCTAAAATATCATATTACTATAATCATATATGAACCGGCGATTTCGAGGTCAATTGTACCTACCACAAAGCAGCCACATAAAGATCGTAAAATACAAATCCAGGCTCCAATCTAAATATATATCATACTTTCGGACAAATATAGGTTGTTACCTGTTAACCTTCTTTTATAAAAAAATTTTTAAAATATTGATAAAATATTTACTCATTTACGTTCATCTTCGAAGAAACTTCAAGGACACACTAGTAGAGCGAAATATCGGAGAGTTGTTAGCATTTCATTATTTATTTTGCTATTAGTTACTACGTTCCCCCCTCCCCCTCGCTCCTCCTTCGAAGCAGAGGGAAAAAGTTGCTCGCCGTCATTTCATCTGCGGCGTTCTTTTAACAGTTTAGTTACGGCATAAGGCAACGGATGTTAGCGTGTAAATCGAAATTTGTGAGAACTCTACGTCGGAAGATGCGTATGAATTTTGTTATTCCATGTAAAATATTATAAAAACAAAACAAAAAACCCATGTGAAATAATATAATGTGTAGGTTTTTTCTCAATTATCGCGAGACTTTCAGCCGTTTCATGTACGTCCATATATGCGCTTACCGTACTCTGTCCCGCTTTCGACAATTGTATGCTTAGCTCGTGGAAATGTATCCGCCATTCAAAACGATTTGAGATTTGAGAAATTTGCAAATTTTTATTATACGAATCGATCAAGAATCATATTTTGATTCATTTCAACCACGATGTCTGTCCATCCATTCGAACCCACTTTCAAAACTGTTTCTTCATTCGCATAGGTCGTAATTTTCGAAATTTTTCTATGAATTAGTTAGTTAGTGACTTAGCAAACCACAAAGTTTGTATGGGTTGGGACCAAGAAAGG
>CCAG010013934.1:0-93887 GCA_001077435.1 Glossina morsitans morsitans | reverse complement strand
CGCTATAAAATGTTGAAAATTAGATCTTTTTATCATATAAAGATTCAGGTTTCCTGGGAACGCTTATGGGCGAAAGAATTCAAAAAATTGCCCCAGCTCAACTACATTTTTAGAACGTCGAAGCAATATTACCATTTTCAATAGGGTTCGTCCGTCGATCAAAAAACGTCAACATGCCAAATTTTATCAAAATCTCTCAAAAATTGCGATCTATAGGTTCGACACAAATTTACATTGGCGACGTTCGCAAGATTTTTATTCCTAATTTTGTACGTATCAGTTTTTCGAACGCTGCTGCTACTACATTGAATATGAGTTACGCTAGATTCTGTACATCCTTTATATCTACTAAATTTTTCGCGGGCACGATGGTAGTTAAGAGGGTTTATAGGTAAAAGAGGGATAAAAAGGTGGAAGAATAAGGAAAAGGAAGATGCAATGAAATCCTAAAGAGTCTATCGCTTTGGCAGTCGCTGGGTCCATCTTATTGAACTATCCCTTCCTTTTTTATATGTGAACTACACTTCTCAGTGCCTGTCTCCTATTCACGTAAGCGCGATGATGGTCAGCAAAAGATTTGACGAGAGAGTAAAGAAAGAAAGATGTGAAAAATTTCAAACTTTCATCGTCATGTTTGCGATTATACAGACGTACAAGCACCACACTGCAATGATTACGAACGCTGTACTCCTCAAACAAGTAAGCACTTCTTTAAAGTTTCTGATGTGTTACAAATGAGATAACAGAAGTAATACACCACTCTCGTAGGGTAGTTTGCGTTAAAATTGACTCCAAACTCATTCAAAAGCAAAATATCGAACCGGTTTACTATAACTATGTCAATTTGCTTGTTTTAGTCGTTCGAAATCCTGCAGCGCTTCCCTCTAACTTTGTTTATCAAACCGCACTCGAAGTACTTACTCGTGACAGTTTTTTAAACATTACGCACACAAACTCTAAAAATTGTTATGATCAGCGCGCAAGCGAACCCAAAGTTTAAAAAAACCTTACGTCTTATATTTATTTACTGTAGAGGACAAGCAAAATTCTTTCTTTCTTTTACGGTAAAGCTTCAACGCTATGTACAGCGAATGGTAAACAAATTTCTGTGACAGAAGTTACATAAAGAATAGAAACGAGATTGATTGATGGAAAGACATATGGACAAACCAATCAAAAGATTAACAGTTGGTTAGTTCTACATTATACGGGCCGGCTAACTGGGAGGAGAGGCATTGCAGTGAGGGCACTTTTAACGAATGATTGGACCAGCTGATGGACTGAAAAAACGCTGACTGGCACAATTCAAACGGACAGATAAGCGGCTAGAGAGACGGACGGATTGCTGAACATCTGGACAAGTAGAGAAGTAACCGAGCGACAAATGACGGGGAAACCAAGCGTACTAATTCGGCAGGGATTATTGTACTCATGGTCAGTATATGTTTTGGTTTAATTTCCCAGATCAGTTCCAAGAACACCCTGAATACGAATGCAAAAGGTTTCTATTTTCTACACTTGTAACTTTATAATAAACATGGAGACTACATAAGCTTCACAGGCGAAAGAATTCAATCAATCAAATAAAAGTCAAGCGTCTGTCCCTCTGTCCATACGATTGTTTTCCTAATATCATTTGAACTGAACGCTTCAGCCTCTACGGAAATGTATCAGAAAGCTAAAAATTCGGTTAATTGTTTACACTGCAGGTGCAAAAGTTGGAAAAAGGGAAAAATTAAAAGAAGAGGAGAGAGAGGTAAGCATATCCGCTTAGGACAGTATATCGAGATAATTTAAAAAATTAAATGTGAATATGTAGATATTTGTATAAATAGCTTGCAGCCAACAACAAATGGGAATCTGAAATCCGTCCCAAAGTCACTGTGTGGTGCGGAGAGCAGAGGATCATTTTTACCATTTCCAAGCTGTCGTGTTTCGTATGAAGGAATTTCAACGAGAATGAAACATTAATTTGACTTAAATGTAAAATAAAAAAATTCTATTTCGTTAATATCATCAAACAGTTTTACACACTTCGTGGGAGTGACACACTTTTGGCGAATATTACTAGACACATTTTAATATTTGTTTACTTGGACTTACTTTTAAAAAAAAAACACTATGGGGAGTACCAGATACGCAAGATTAATTCAGTGCTTGAATCCTCTAACTAATTGCTCTTACATAAGAATGTAAAATCAAGATTTGTACTTTAATTAATACAAATTTTTAACATCTTCAATAATTGATCACTTCTCTCTCACTTTATTACTCTCGGATAGTTAAATATAAATAAAAATTAAATAAACAAATTATATTCAGCTAAGGTCGAATTTTTTTGCATCTGCCATTTTTTTTTGAAAGAAAAAAGTTGAAATATCCACACTCTCTACTGTTGGTTGGCATGTGTGGGGTCGGTCCGAAGGCAAGAGTGAGTGTGTCGCGTAAAGTAGGGCTAGACATTTTGTAGACGTGGAAGTTTCGGCTCCACGGGATCAGGAGCCCACTTCCCATCTATGTCTAACGTAGAGGAAGTTCTTAGGAATGGGATCTTGTAGTTGCGATAGCAAGTCTTGACTGCTGGGTACGGCCCTTCGGGGAGTATCGTGGTTTCATCATTTCTAAAGCGAATAATTAAGAGGTAATGATAGGCCTCAACATTCCTCAGAATGAGTTCATTGGGCCATAGACAATAAATATATCTGGTTTCTCCAGTGGAGTTCAGGCCCCTAGTTTATAGGAATTAACCCGTGTACCATCGGTTGCCGTGCGGTCAAGTTTATAACAGGTACGCACGTTAGTGAGCGCGTGAAATTTATAACAAGTACTCACGTTAAGCAAAAGGAACAGCTGTTAGCTGGGGAGCCGGGGATTCTTTCTCAGATTTGTACACATACAGATGTAGAATTCCCCCCATAAAATATAAATGTACGTGTGTAGGTAAATGTGGAAAGGTTTATCGCAGGAATAGGAAGCAAAAAAAACATTTTTTTTTCTTTTGAAAACTGAGGTGTTTTCAGTTGTTATTGTATAGTAAGCGCACATTTCGACCGGACCAGTTCTCAGTACCAACCTGAGCGCAAGAATTTCGAATATTTTTGCCAAATTTGAAAGCGATATCGTCACTTTTGCGACCATGAGAGTGCCTACAGCAAACACCACATTGACACATGGGCGGACAGACGTGGCAAAATCAACTCAGAATTTAGGAGCAGCAGCCCCCAGTGGCGCATAAACTGAAGGCAACTCCATTTTTCTTAACAAAAATTTGTAGGCTTTTGCTCGCACAAAGTTACAGGTGATTAACTTTTTCACTTTTTTTCACTTTTTTGAGGTTTTATGCTTACTTATCATAACGCAAACAAGACACGATGTTCAAAACTATTTGTACATTCCTCAAATGAAGATATATATTATCTGCCTAAAAATGGTTTAATTCTAAAATAAATACGACAGACACCGCGAATACTATTTTCTTAATAATACCAGTGATATGGGTATCAAATAGAGGAACGTGGAGAGTAGAGTGCGAAAAGCATAGTGGTGAGTGTGCGAGATTCGACCCCCGCCGTATATAACTTTCCTACTTGTTTGTTTTTTTCATTACGTTTTAATTTTCTAACTGTCGTGGGCGTCTTCATGAACAACCCATTTAAAAGCAAGGACTTAATTGAAGACAGAGGATCGCTGGGCAGGTCGAAGTATGCATAGTTAATAGTCAATTGGAAAAACAAGAGCTTTAACTGCATTAACAATTGAGCGGTCGTTCAAACAGATAAATAAACTAACAAAGGAACGAATTATTGATTTAACCGATAAGCGAGCGATACTCTTTTTAGATATAAGTTTACGCTGATCAAAATGCTTCTCGTTTAATATACTTTCGAAACGCATTAACAAATTGAATATGCTTCCGATTTTTATAAATGGCAATGTCTGTTAAAATAATGTTAAGTCAAGACTGTAACTTATACAACTAATATAACAAAAAATGTTCAAAGTAAGGTAAAGGCTAACATGCTTATTAAGCACTTGTTTAAACTACGTCTACGTAATATTTAAACATATAGGGAAATGTATAAATAAATAATAATAGAATAATAAATAGAACAAAGAGGTAAACAACTTCTGCATGCAATAATTAATTGTTACATAGATTAATAGATTAACCAGTGACCGTCGGTTAAATTTGAAACTGATCAAGATTCGGTTACAGGCAAAAGTTGAGTAAAACAAGATCTTTAAAATTTATCAGAAATACCTTTCAGAGTCATCTAAAAGTTCAACTTAAAAGTTGGCTTTAGCGGTCAACTGATTGACTCTCAATCATAACGATATCAAAAAGAACGCGATTTTTGTATATTTACTATGAGTGCTGGGTCTCAAGAGTCCTCTTTAAGATAACTATATAACTTTTTTTTTTTTTGTAAATTTGAATAGTCCTGACCTGGCTATTCCAGATACCTCTCTCTTGCATTTCAATGCAAAAATAATTTCGATTGGTTGTTACCGCTCCAACCCGAATTTACGAGTAAAATGGATCTTCAAGCCTCTGACTTTTTATATTTTATATCTTAAAAGTTCCAATCGACTTCTAAGATCCTCCTAATTATTATTCTACAATTTCTGTAGATTTGTTTAAGAGATTTGGCATCTAAATGCTAGAGAGGTGTGATCTTGTCGCTTTTCCTTCATAAGAAACGAATCCTGTTCATCTTCATATAAAAGGAATTCTTTGACTTAAACGAACTTTTAAGGATTCGTTAAGGATTTGTTCTTTTAGTTCAAGGATAACGAGGAAGGTCCTTCATCTTACCCCTCGACATGTTGTGTAAACGTTTACGGATTAAGTTGAAAATCCAAATTAATATCACAGGCGATCAGTCCATTAGATTACGAATGGAAAGTTATTTTATTTGTTTCCTTTCTATTTAAAAAACGAACATTTTTCACACACTTTTACACACACATTATCTTTTTATTTATTTATTTTTTTTTTTTTGCCTTTAAACAATCCTTTAATTATTGATTAATGATTGATTGACCCGCGCGCAGTGCAAAAAACTTCGCAAACCGATATAGAAGAAATTTAATTTAAATAAATTAATTTACGCCGTCTTAAATTCATTCCTTATTGTTCATCCGAGAAACAGTGCCAAACTAATTTCAAATAAAATTCCATTCGGACGACTTAATGAGCACTTTTAGCTCTTCAAGTATTACTGATAAAAGATAAAGCGCGAGATCTTTAAGTGTGCGCGAGAATCTCTCGTTATCGTAATTTCAAAGAGTTAATTTGCAAACAACAACAACAACAACAACAACAACAGCAATAAAAATATTTAAAAAATTAAAAATATAAAAAAATTTGCAAAGAAATAAATTTAAAAAAATATAAAGAAAAATCACAATTTATAGACCACTTGAGCTAATATGGGAATAGTGATTTATACATACATACACATACGAATACGATTACATATGTTTAGTGATTAATTCATCATTAAAGTTTCGTAAGTTCATAGACACCCAGACTGACTATGCCACGATGTATGTATGTATGTTTGTGATAAGAACTTAACTATTTTCTTTTAGTCAATGTTTGTGTTTACGTTTGCATATAATTGAAAACTTAAAATTAATCATCTGTCTATCTACACCGACAGACAACTATTTATAACTTAAGTGAACAATCATTTACCTATCAATGCACACTCTTAATAGAAGATCACCGATCTTAATTTAGTAAATAAATCCACGTTTATTAGGTCGTCGGAAAATTCAAGCTTATTTCCAACAGGTGCTTGCATGTTTGTTGATCGTTTTTTCACTTTAAAAAGGCATTTATTGAGGACAATTGGTACGATATTTACTAAGCACAACATTTTCTACACCTTTTTCCCATCTCTCTGACGACATAAACTATATATATACCGTGTCGCCAGAACGACATTGATTTAACAGCGAACCAATCATTGACCCATTTTCGCACTTCTTCAGCATTTCGAAACCGCATGTCAGCCCAGTCATGCTGCATCGATCTGAACAAGTGGTAATCAGAGGACGTTATGTCCGAACTTCCTATTGGAGCTACAACAGTGTATCCTAGCAGCTCGTAATACACTACACCTTGCTGATGCCAGGCACTACTTTATGGTCATGAATATTCCGCTTCGGTCTCGATGCGTATGTTCACTTTCGGTCAATTCGTACGGTAGCCATTTTAACTCCTTTTGGATGTTTCCCGTCGCCTGCAAACGCCTAGAAACCAATGATTCATGAACTGCTAAGCTGTGAACTGAGTTTTCATCCAACAAGTCTTGCATATCATTCTCATCGAACTTTTTTGGTCCTCCAGGTCGCTCTTTGTCGTTGAAATCAAAACTACTACTTTCAAATCTTTGGAAGCAAACCCGTTAATTCGGATACAGTGGAGTAGTATCACTATAAGCTTTAAAAAGTGTTTGATGGACTTCGGAAGCAAATTTCTTCAAATCGAACAGCAAATGAATGCCGAAAATGCAATTTTGAATGTCTGTCTACACTAAGTAACTCAATAATACTCAATGGAACAGGATTGTCTTTATGCAGAGAAAGGCTAAACCGTTATATAACATTGACACTTCGCATTACTTTATCATTTACACCAACAGACGTCTCTAATCAAAATACATGCAAGCGTCTATTAATTAAAGCTTAACCTATGAAAGGCTTTTCTAGCGAAGCTAATACCCATCGTACCGGAGTACCGGAGATCATCGGAAAATTCATGAAAACCTTTTTTATACATTTCAGAGAGTAGTAAAAACTTCAGTTATGAAAATTTAAGTCCATTTTCAATTCATTTGGGACTTAACAAGTTAAGCTATCCTTATCAAGTTAAGCAAGACTCTCGAAGCATCCGCTCACTTACTTTACAATGTTGTTAGAAGACCTTCAAACGCCTTGAGTAACCCCGTATACGTCAGGCTGTCATCCCGACCGCTTTCGGATGGTCGCGAAAGCAAGTTGATAGTCATGAAAGCATCCTGAACCCCAAATGTCTTCATAAATGGGTTCGACTCTTGTATTGGGTCACTTTATTGTTATCAATCTGGGTAAATGCTGACCAATGAATCTGATTAAAGCGAAATTTTGCAAAAAATCGTTTAGTCTGCGTTTATTGCAAAACATATAATGAAACCTGTAGTGTTGCTTCCCACTTCAGATGCTCTGATGAGCTCTGTGAAGTGATTGTCAGTGCTCTTCGTGCGTAAAATATTTTCAAAGTGTCGCGTGAAAAGTCTCACTAAGAACTTATTTGTATCATCGCATGACCGCTTATGTACAAATAATTCGCTGTGGACTTCATGCACTTAAGCGTAGGTTGGATTAATGCTTCTGAGAAATATTCTCATCGTCTTTAATTCAATAACTTTGACAAGCACACACATCATTTTTATACCCTACTGCACCCCTAATACAGGAGCATAGTAAGTTTGTGCATTTATATACAGCGCCCAGACAGACTTGAAATATACTCACCTTTCAGAATCACTTCCTAAATCCATCTAAGCTTTTTTGGTCTTCTGATTGTCCTTGATATTTTCGATAAATCGACTATATAGACATGTTTCGCCCAAATGACAAAAGCTATTGGCCATAGTTCGGATCAGACGACTTCCCCTATAAAGCCTTATTTTGCAAAGTCATTAGAACTGAGTAGCTTTGTTAGGCGAAGCCGCATAGGATATTTGGTGGTGAGCCATGACACTCTACAATACTTTCACGTTGTTTTATTATTTCGCAGATTGAAATTGCGTTTCTGTTCTTCTCCTTTGGTGTGGGTTTATGTCGTGTATGTCGAAATTCGTATGAAAGAAATAGAAAACAACAACTCTGATGCAATACTTAATGCATATTAAAAGTGATAAAAATAAGAAAATAAAATTTGACATACCCACCCCACGCCCCTTCCACCAACCCGTACAAACAGCATAACAAGGTTGACCTGCTACAACCTATCATGGCATGATAGCGCGTTCCTTATAGCAACAAGTGGAAGTTGTCGACGATTTTATAGTCTTGAGCCCGAATTTTCAATGGTTTTTAAGTGACGTCACACGAAATAAGACTCCGAGTATCCCGAAACCAAAAACGACGTAATTAAAGCCAACCCCGGTGAGGCGTGTCCTTAAGATTCAACATTTTTCCGATGAACTCAAAAATTTAAAACTCAATTTTGTTCATCTCCGAAAGTAAGGTAAAGTTTTTCCTAAGCGGAACTTACTTCTTACAACTTCTCAACAACTTATAACCTAATATATTTAGTTAATATTAAGATGCCTGCAAAAAAAAAAAAAAAAAAAAGAACATGATGTACAACCGTTGTATGCTTATCGACGCTTCACGTGCAAACAAAATGATCTAAAAAATTATAAGAACGACTAACTGATTGTTATGACGACACTTATTGTATTACAATTTCAAATAAAAATCGTTTATCTCTTCTTTATGAAGATAATAAGGTTTTCTTTTCTTTTCAAACTAACAACTGAACATTAATCTTAAGCACTAAGAAAATATATACACATGACCGCGTATATTTATACAAAATTTGTCCTCATATTTTTACAATCGACTTGAGCTATCTTTTACCGGATCTATATGGACGGAGAAGTAGTAATAAAAGTTGTAAAAATTATAATAAAAACCTTTGCATTTACGTTAAAATAAAAATTTTTGATGTTCAGTAAAAAAAAAATGTTGCAATTTTTCCCTTAGCAGAAACTTTCTGGAAACGAAATATTAAAATGCAATCTGATTTATTGTTGTTGTATTGTTGTAATGTTATCAGAGTAAGAATTTTATCACAAAGATTGCCAATAAAAGAAAGTAAGTGTTAAAGTATAACTTAAAATGTTGTTGGGAAAAACAATCACAGTAAGAGATCCATTATAAGGAGTAATCCATTTCGTAATATCGAAATGTAGAAAACTTTGCTAATCATTTGTAGTAGGAAGAGAACGAACTATTCCTTCCAATTACATTAACTTTGAAATGTTTTCCTCACAATGACGACAATGACTAAGGAAGGGACTCAAATTGAAAAATTTGAAACTAAAAATTAATAACAAGCTGAACGTAAGCCAGTGAACGCACTTGAAAAGTAACTACAAACGATTCTACAAAAATCTTATAATATCTGATAGGCGAACACTCCAGCAAGCCCTTTGAAAATGAAAAAAGTTAAAGAGGCGAACGTTGGAGCAGTTGCCCCAAAAAGAGACACATGTCACAAAAGACATGTGAACTAACTTCTACTAATTTTTTCAACATGATTCTCAAAATGTGACTACCCTCATGGCTAGTGCCATATTTCTGAAACCAAAAAAAAAATAAAAAAAAAACAAATGTCAAAAAATAACGTTCGTCAATCAAGGATAAAATAAGGATGAAAGAGGATATCGAAGGAGACGTCCTTTCAGCGTCCTCATATAGAAAATCGCGTTGGTTAGAGCGATGGTACATATGTATTCCAAATAAAAAATTCGTCAAAGTCAAAAATTCCTTTTACTTTTCCGTCAAACCTCGTGCTCATAGTCACATCTGCAGCCGGTTAATTGTTCCCGATATCGTATAAACTCGATCATAATACGAATATATTACTTGACAACAATCTTACGATTGCTTTATTTGCTTTATCGACAGCTACAACTTCTCTGCTCATTACAACGAACCCGTAATCCGTAGCTATTGAGTTTACTCAATATCGAGAACCATAAACTAACCAATTTTCACAAATTTTTCATGACTTATTCAATTTTTATATTCTATAGGATCTGAAATAAACCCATTATTTACTATACCGACATGCTGCCAAGTTTAGATCAATTCAGAAACTAATTGTGAATCGTTCCTGTCCTGTCCGTCCGTCCATGTTGTTTTCTTGTATTCAACCTGGGATCAACCTGGATCGTAATTTTTGAGATATTTTGGCGAGATCTAGTACACCGAAATGTTTTGGCCCGGATCGGAGTACTTCCCATATAACAGCTTGTTTTGAAAAGGCGTTATATACATTTCACTTGTCTTCTAAACTAATTTAAACTTATCCGTCGGTCATTCCCTATCTCTTCCTCTCTGTTCCCACATTTTCTGACCATAGCTGTATTACACGTATAGCGCACATTACTTAAATCATTGCTCATAAAAATCAATCAAATTGTGTTGTAATTTTATTTAAGTTATAGCTCGTAATTTCGAGGTATTTTAATGTTGTTTAGTTCTTCATTATTTTTCCAAAACTTAAATTCCATTGAAAGCATGTGAAACAAGCATGAACTACATAAAACATGAAATGAAAACATCGGTTAATCATTGGACCAATAGCCCAAGCAAGGAAAGACACAGCATCGGATGGAAGACACTCGTATATTAATAACGCAGTAGAGGCTTGACGAAACACATCACTAAAAAGCAACAATATTGACAGAGAGAGAGATAGAGTTAAGGCATAACAAAATTGTCTCAATTATTCGCTATACCTCTCTCTAATTTGTAAACAATTTCATATGTTTTCTTTTGAATTCGCTATACCTCCCTTTGTGTTCACATTGGACCGCTTTTACATCCAACGAATTTTCGGTCATTAATTTGCTGAATAACAAAAAAAGAAGAAGAGATTCACTTATTGAAAATCGCGCTTATTGAAAAATAATAAAAGAGAGAAAAGAAACATATCATTAAAAATCAGGTGTTTCAGTTCTATAATTACAGATACATTTTATGTCTTCTTCTTCTTATTCTGCTTTCAACAAATAAACAACTGAAAGTTTTATTGCGATCTTTGCGTTTCATGTGTTTCATATTAAATAAAAAGGAACTAAGGAAAAAATTATTGTGAACAACAAATGGCGTCAATTAGGACCATATAAAAAACACTAGATATTCTGTTGTAGAGTTTATAATTTTAAATAGATTTTTATATTCAACATAGATAACATAGATAGAAACGCGATTTGATAGACTTAACAGAGATTACAATCAGATTTTTATTTTTATGAAAACTATGAACATGTGATTAACTTCTTCTTCTTCTTTATGTTGACGTACTGCACAAGTATGCATTTTCAGTTTATTTTTTGCTGTCTTGAATTGAAATCATATGTATTTTGTTGCTGTAAAGGCGCCGTGTCTTTAGCTTTAGACTTCTTTAGATTTGTTATTACTTCGTTTATTTATCACAATTTTTATATATATATATAATAAGTGTTAATATTATTATTATTATTATTATTATTAATCTTTAATATCGTTACTCTCGAAAACATAACAAATTCTCTTTTTTAATATATAGCAAATAAATTTAAATGAAATGGAATAGTTGTTTTCCGCGCGGTGTTAGCTAATCCCGTATTATTTAATCGATGCTACAAGAACAGAACGTCGATACTGCATAGTTAACCGGGACAGTTTTTGTATTTCCATTATCATCTCACATTATATCACTTTTAAAATTTAATTAAATTTCCCCAAAGCAATATATTTATGATTTCTTTAAAGAAAATTGAGCTTTCAGCTTTAAATAACAACGATCAAGATTTAAAAGATGATGTTTGGAACCCGGATTCGCTTGATAAACATGGCCAGGAATTTCATAAGAAGGAAATTGGGGAAAGAAGATCATCTTGAATTAGAAAATACGTTTTTTTACATAAAACGATAAACGCCGTAACCTTTCTATTTTGAGATAGCCTTATCAGCAAAATAAAATTAACAAAATTATAAGTTTTTAATTAACAAAATAATTAATTGCGAAATTTTGTTTTATTTATAGATAGTCCGGAAAAGTAAAATTAAAAATAAAAATCGCTTATTACGATGCTTGCAATGTACTAATGATTTAGAGCGAAGGACGGGATTTCCACTGGCCCTCCACAACAAAGTTTAGGGAAACGTCTTGTACTGGATTGATCCAAATTTAGTAAAGTTAAACCTTTTCTTGTCTAAATACTCCTCGTCCTCATTATGAAATACTAATAGTTATTACATATTTTCATAAAATGGCTTTTTTTTTATTCATTTCCTTCCCTGCAGTTGAAATACTTCCTTTCGGAAGGAAGGATCTGAAAAAAATAAAAGAAATATTCAAATAGTAAATGGTCAGACAGGTTACTTTATTCAAATTATTATAAGAAAAAATGCACTTGCTTACTTAAATAATAAATAAGCAGACGTACGACTGGGGGAATATAAGTAAATCGTGAATAAACAAAAGCAAAGAAGAAAATATTGCTTAAACAGAAACTACCCACGTTGGGAGGCAGAACTTTGTTTCTAAACAACAGTATGCCATGAATTGCAAAGGGGTAATTTACTATCCATCGACTTACAAAGGCGCTTTAAGTAACGGTAAAAGAGGTGAGATTTCTGCGAATATTTGCGGCACTCGTCAGCTTTCAGTATCTCACGTGTATTCTCATATCCGCAAGATGGCAATTATTACTGAATGTTTCATGAATTTTAAGGCGTTTCATGTCAAGGATGAGATCTTTTCGACGAAAAAATCTTGAACCAAAAAAGACCCGTCACAATAGAAAAACAAGCTCACTCTGAGTCTAGCGTCGCTAGCGACGCAAGCATTTTTTTGTGATTTTCGTGAGTGAATATGGGTCTTGACGAAGTTTTATTGTGACGTTGCTTCTCGTATGCCAAATTGGATGCAAAGCCGTAAGAACATACATCGTTTTTTCTTATAATTACCGATCGGTGACAACGCCAGAAAAAGGCTGTTAATCCAACATCTTCTCCAACTAATCTGTCGCAAGCGAAGGAGGAACTGATCAGAGAATACAAAATTCAGTTTTGGCCACCACGGTATTCAAAATTGCTCTTGGTACTCGTAGAGATTCAAACATAAAATAGAAAAGTTTATTTGCCTAGATGCTAAAGCATCAATCCATCTTTCTTTTGCCCCTTCAGCGAGCATCTTCAACCATCGAACAGGTGCAGAAAATGTTGATATTTTTAATTCAACAATACTAAGATTGACGTAATCAGCCTATGCATATGTATGTAATTTTAAGGCTATAAGATTTTACTAATTAACGGATATGTTGTCCGCGGTAGATTTGTCATCCTGCAAGCGAATGCTTATCACTTATTTTTATCCGTTTTATTTTTCCATCTCAAACACGGATTCTTTGACTTTACATTTCTATTTAATTCTAAATATTTTATATTTTAATGCTATACATATGTGTAAACATATTTCTTTTTCATTTTCCTTTTTTTTTTTTCTTTTTTGTATCTTTATCAACTAATATTCATAAAAAGTTTTATTGTATTTCTTTTTTATTTTTTTGTAGCCGCCGTAGCATTAGAGAGCCCGATCTGCAAAAAATAAACCATTTTAACGGTTAAATTATTGCACGATAGAAGAAGTGGGGAAGAAAGAAAAAGAGAGCTTAACACGAATCACTCTGCTCTAAAACCGATGATAACACAGGAAATCTGGCCTCCCAAGCGGCTTCCCATAATCGACTCCACATTCATCCAACGTTCTCGTACGCCATAGCAGGACGATCTGTACTCATGCCCGTCGTAGAGGCTGTTGAATTCCCAAATATCGGTGGTGGATGATGTTGCTGAGCCTGCTGATGAGGATGTTGTGGAGCTTGAGCTTGCTGGTGGGGATTATGGGTATGATGTTGCGGAGCACCGGGCTGCTCATTACCGCGTATTTGTGGTAATGGAAACATAATGCCGTGTGGCATTTGCGTATGGTGAAGATGCTGCTGCTCATTTGACGGTGGTGGTGGTGGCTGCTGATGAGCAGCCTGATGCTGTTGATGAGCCGTTTCCACATGCTTGCGTTGTTCATTTTGTTGATGGACCTTTTCAACAGCGCCCTCGTCATATTTTTTCTGCATTTGAAACAAAGGATGTGGTATTTGCGGCGCATGGAGTGATACGCTGGTCGTAGCTTGTTCGCGGGCATGTTGTACACGATCCACCTGAGATTGTGGTGAGGGTTCTTTCTCATTTTTCTCGTATTTTTTCGGTAACTGATACAACCCATGCGACAATTGACCATGTTGTGGCAGTGATAAGGACTTGTCGGTAGGTGTAGATCCTCCAGAGGATTTACTAGAACTGGACGATGATTGGCCATGGGAATGGTGGGTTTTGTCTTGCTTCGTTGGTATCTTTTTTTGAAACTTTTTCAATACCTGTATCAGTTCCGCTTTCACGTCCAGTCGTATGTCTTCGGGCACTCGTTTGATTTCGTCGTACAACGAGAGTAGAAACAATTTATCAGGATCCCTATTTTTACGTTTTTTGCTTTTTTTAGGAAAGGCGTCTTGCATAAATTGTAATAACTTTTCTTCGAATGCCGATTCACGCTGCAAAGCTGCAGCGGCATGTTGACGGCGCATTAAATGAGGATGCAGACCACCTGTAAATGCAGGGTGCTGGGGCATTAGATTATGCTGTTGCAGCGAACCAGTAGTATTGGTATGGTCACCATTATGTCCTGACATTTGCCCAACATTGCCTTGCGGAAAACCACCACCCTGTGTGTCAGTATGATTCGAAGAGCCGGGTGCATCGCTGGTTTCCCCATCATTAGTGTGATGATCTTGCTGCTGTTGAGAAGTATGTTGTTGCTCCTTCTGATGCTGCATATGCTGCTGACCACTGGACACAGCCGCGGCTGTAAGTATGGCATCACAAAAATGTTCGGGCACATAATCAAAACCAGACATGAAATTCTCTGGTTTTAGTTCACCATTCATCTCTTCATAGAAGTATTCCGTGCCTACAATATCGATAATGTCATTGTCTTCTTGACTTAATTCAATACCGGGTGGTGGCGAGTTTCCACCCATTTGGCAACGTTTCAATTCAGCCAATTTTTTGCGCGTAGTTAAACGCATATCCCGCCAACACTAAGAAAAAAAATAAACTTTGTTAAGACTTAAATTTTATGTAACTTCCCATGAACACCTACCTTTTTCCATTGTATAATAGTCTTTTTGGGGCCAATTTTGTTTAAGGTCTCTTGTATCTTTTCCCAATACCATTCCTTCTCCTTTTTGCCCTCCATAAATTTAGTTTCTCTCAGCAAAGTGATAAGCATCTTCTTTTGAGGCTTTGTAACACGATCCTTGAATAAAATATTGAAAACCTTGAAATTAAGAAACGAAAAGAAAAAGGCAAAAAGTTCGAAAAATTGCACACAAAAATTCTAATTCCAACAAGAACAACAACAGCCAGGTAAACATGCAAGAAATTATAATTGAATTTTAATAAAATTATAAAGAAAATACAAACGAGGAAGAATTTAAACAAAAACAAGTGTTTGAAAGTTTGAAAGTATCTTCCCATTCAACGTACGAATACTTTAGTAACCCGCTGTTAAAGGTCGGTCGTTCAATCGCATTCACAGCCAACAAACGCATACAATCTTTATTGTGAATTACATCGTTAGACTTTGTGTGTGTGTGTGTGTATCTGTGTGTGTGTGATTGATATTCTTCGTGAGAAGTTCCTATTTCTTTTTTTTTGTTTCTATGTATATGGAAGCGAAGCACGGAGCACCCCATAATCATTTTCGTTAACTTGTCTTGCAAAAATCACTTGCGTTTTTCATTTTGTTTAAATTATCCACAAATTAGTATAAAAAAGCAGTCTCTATAAACACTCACCATATTGAATGCGCTAACAAACGAACTTTAGATGCGGGAATTTATGTACAAGACTTTTTTGATTACGAATTGTTGAAATTCTCTTATTAAAGAATTTTACTTTTCGTCTTTTTCACAATTCGTCATTTCCTCTGACTATTCGTCGTCGTCACAACATCGTTCTCAAAAAAACTAATGACAATTGCTTGTATTGTATTTGTCGTCGTCTTTGTGTTTTTCGTCACACCCACCATCTCACTCACTCACCACTACATTCAATGAAACCGTCAACCAACAGCAGTGCTGCCATTTAAAAGAAAATTCTATACGAGCATTGCCAGTAATGAAATGAATCATTTTAAAAAAAAGTTTACAACAAAAATGCCAATTCTCTCAGCTCTCTCACCATTTAATTTAGTCCCTGCATAAGGAATGTACAGCAAAGTCAGCAAAGTCAATTTACGCTCGCCTTTATTTTGGCCCCTGCGTAAGAAATGTACAGCAAATACAATTTAATTGAATTTATTTATGGAAGAAATGAAAGATTCCTCTTCGAAAGACGGATATTTAAATATTTTTTTAAACGTATTTATTACATAAAGCCACAAGTCTGTCTTAGAATTTCTGAATTTTTTGAAACTAAATAATATGTAAACTAATCGATCATATTGTCGACACATGTTTCAAAACGTTCAAGTCTATCATTGAAGATATTTACCGGGTTAGGCTCTTCTGCTCAATTTTAATAATCAGCTGAATCGACTTGAGGATACGATGTGTATTTTAATTATTGGTGTCATATGGTCCTAAAATTTTTAAAAATATTTAATCAATACTAATTATTCATTCCCTATCGCTTCTAAGAATATTCACCTATAGATATAGAAAAATGATAAGCAGTTACTGTAAATTATCACCGACTTCTTCCGGATTCCACGTAATTTAGCAATAGAAAAAGAAAAAGTGAATCAAGTTGAATGTAACGGTGTCCTGCTTTTCTGTCTGTGAAAATTGGGAGATCAACATTGTCATGTCAATACAATAATCATGAAATCTTCGACGTGTAACTGAATACGCTATAAGCACTTAATAAATCGCTGTGCAAACGTATCCACTAAAATCCGACATCAATACGTTACTTTCCCTTTGGAGTATATTTTTCTTTAATTTTACATTATTTTCAAGAAATAATCGCGCCGAACAACAAGTGGTTTAGCGCTCTCATTGTTACTAGGATTGCCAGCTTTCATTGGTATCTTGATTTCCATTGTATGAATGTGACGCTGAAGAGTACAATTACATTCGGCTTGGAATTGAAGTGCATAACGTAGTAGAACAGGAACGAGACGAAAATCCACATCGAAAGCATAGATGCATTGTGAATGTTGAACGTGAAAACAGCAGCAAGTAGGTACGCGATTAATTAAATCAAGAATGTAGAAAAAGCGTTATGGGCTCGATAGCATCAGATTGTTCGCGAAAAGCCATTACAAATGACGGCGTTATTTCTTTACCGCAAAACACACTGAACGCTGGACTTCTAACAAATCCAATCATTTGTTTGGCGGGGTCAAAATATAAGTAAATATAAGTAAAATAAAAACTCTACCAATCGGTTATAACTTCCGGTTAGTTTAATCTTCTTTCTAAACTTGGTATTAAAAGATTTACTTCATTGTCATGTAATAAAGGCTACAGTATATGGGTTTGGCAACCTTACTATTTTCCAACATGGCGTCGTAAAGTTATTGTTTACCGTTCTGTTCATCCTGTCAGTCGTGAAAACTATTACAACGAATATAGCTTTTGATAAGCGAAGTAATTTTTTTAAAATAATCCTTAACTCAAAAACAAATAAAAAAAATTTTTCGGAACCAAAATACTCTGAAATATTATTAAGATAAAATTTAAATTTGCTGACATAAGGAAGATAAGAAACGAAGGCTCTTAAGAAAATCGCCTATACATTTTATTTGGCGGCAATTAGTGGAGAAAAAACTAGATTTTATTTCCATTACAAAAAAATTTTTAAAAGATATTGATGAAGACTCGCATTGATTGACGTGCTTGTGGAACACATTTAATGTTTATGTGAAGTCACCCAAAAATTTAAAGAAGAGGATAAACAATCCTAAGCATCTCATCATCTAAACATGGAGAATAACATGAAAAGCAATAAGTCACGTAAGCTATTCAAGCATGCTCTTTGCAAATTATGAAAACATAACATATTTTTTAGTTTTTGGTGATCCTCGTCATAAACAATCAGTCGATGTTGCAAACAGCGACATAAGTAGTCGTTTGATCGTAAGTTATTTCATCCGATAAAAATGTAAAAAGTTATCTTATACTTATGAATGATTATAGACCGAACGCAGAAAAGCTATGGACGCTTTACAAAAATCAAAAAATATTGACGTATTTAAAAAACCATACCCTCGAACAGCCAGTGCTATGAACTTAAACACGTTCGCAAGTAAGTATACACGATCCAAAGTGGTGGTCGCAATTTTGTAGGCTTCTGTGTTCTCTTCAGAGGATATATTAGATTTAGTTTTACGTGAACGGATCAATCGTTTCGTTCAGGCTTCTGTTTTCTCTTCAAAGGATATGTTAGATTTGCAAATAGTTTTACGTGAACGGATCAACCTGTTGTTTATTATCCGTCCGTTTATTAAATTATTCGCATGAGCAGCCAATTATGTAAGGTTATGCCGTATGAACAAAACCTCCACATCTTATTTATTAGAAAAACACAACAAATTTGAACTTTGTGCGGTATGAATAAAACCTCTATCGGCCTACGACAGTGCTCGCGTGTTCAAATTTCAAGTATGGTAGAGTTTGCTTTGGTCGTATCTACAGTACTGAGTGTCCACGCGGTAAAGGCATAGTCGTTACCACCACCTCCCTATCTCTTTTCTCCCTTCTTTCTGACTATCACCGTGGACGTTCCTTAGCGATTGTTTATAAAAAAAAAAAAAATAGAAATCGGTCTTAAAACTTTGTTCTGGAAAAAATTTAGACTCGATTTCGTTTTGTCATTTCTGTCAATTTGAGTTTGAAAATCAATGCGCACTTAATAATTTTTAGCCGCAATCATTTCGCGCACTAATTTCAATAACCCATACGTAAATTAGAACAAGTACGTAGATTTTGTTCCAATTTGTACAATAAGACATCAATGTGAAATCGTCTAAATCTATGATTAGAGATATTGATGGCTTGCTGCCATATATTCTGTTAACGTAAGTAGTGAAGAAGTCTTTTAGCATGTAAGTTAGTTGATCCTGTATAACTTAATACAACTTTTCTCTTGCTTTTTATTAGATTCATTGGATGATTCCGATTATACATTATTTCGTTATCCAGAAGCCATCAATATATCAGACCTTATCACTGATGAGACAATTCATTTGGAAAAAAATACAACAAATTCATTTTCATCTGCAATATTGAAAGATAATACAATCTCTTTCGAGCCCGCGGAGATGACCGGGCGTTCAACACAGTTGAAGAAAAATTCGAGGCAACAATCTGAGGCACAGGCAGTGAGTGTAGAAGAAATCCTTGCGACTTCATTTGTTCCTAAAATACGAAATCTACGCGAAAGCTTAAAAAACGCTAATAATAGCACACAGAGCAGCATATCCTCAATGGCATCATTAGAATGCAGTTCTTTTACGAACTATAATAAAATGCACAGTCTACCGCACACTGCAGATATGTCGTTATCAAGAACCTCAAAGTCATTAAATGATTTCGATGGAGCAATTACGTTCAATGAAATGGCAAAAGAATCTTGCAATAATATTAATTTCTCAGCGGACGATTACGGCCCTGGCGAGCTCATGTTATCAAAGTTTCTATCAGACGAAATTTCATGTGCTGAGAAGTTTGCTGCGATTCCAACAAAGGCTTTAAGTGCTCAAGCAAAAGAGAAAACCGGCCAGACAAACTTTGAAAATACCACTCGCTTGGATACAACTCATGCTTTAAAGTGAGTAAATTGTTGTTTGGTTAAGCTGGAAATTCCTAACTATTTTTTTCTTCCTTAGCACAATGATGGATTATTCTTTAGGAAGTTATTTTAACAAGTTCTCCGAGGATATTCAGGATATTTCAAAAATTGTAGCCATGAAAAGTCCCAATAAACGGTATACGTCTGTAACTATGAATTCTGACAGGGATGAAGATGTTACTAGCTCTTTATCAGAGTCGGAAACTAACAGGAATCCAGCAATAGCTGGTAATATCAACTCCACAAGTCAGGACACGACTATTTCAAATGCTGAAGCATTACTTCCTGTGCATCCTCCAAACGAGCAAGAAAGCAAAGATTCGGGAAACGCCTCCGAAGTCTCATATAGAGAGAGTGTTTGTGTGTTTGAGCAAGCATTACGTAAGACAAATCGATTTCATATTTTTTTTTTTCGAAATATTTTTTGTTGTACATGGTAGTTCAATGGATCCATATTTGCCTTCTCTTATAAAAATCGGACAATTACAAATGTATTGCTCACTGCTAATGTATAACAAGCAATACGCATCCTATCACATCCTATGCATGTCCATTATTTACGCTTATACTTCATAATCGGCGCATGCTAGAGTTATGTACAAAGGTCCACTATGACAAGTTTTGACTCGATTGGCGAATAAAACTTCAGAATATAGTCAATTAAGAAAAGAAAACTACCAGCGCGATGTATCCTTAAACAACTATGTGACTTAGCTACAAGTTGTAGAACGGTAGCTCTCGTATTGTTCATTTCCCTATCATTTCCTTGCGCGTGTGGCAAATACCAGAAGGAAATATGGTTTTTATGCTATGTGACTTATAAACATTTATTTGCATCATTTATATTTTGTATGAGGTCAGCCTGAACAGCTTTTGGATTTCTATATTGCAGGTGATTTGGGTATCGACGAATGGAACGAATTAAACACCAACGATATGTTAATAACGAAACAAGTAAAGAAACCAGCATTTTTAACCGATTCTGGATGTATGGAACCATTGAATAGCGGAGGGAATTTCTCGAATGAGAATGCTTTTCAGGGTGTAGGAAATCTTAGCTCGATGGAACAAATGATATTGGAAAACAAAGAAAATTTAGATCCTCAAGCTATAAAATCAAGTAAGGCCGATGGCGGCAGTAGATTTATGAACTCGAGCGGAAACATGAAAAAACAGAAGCATAATAATAGCATTGAAGCACGTCTGCCACTCAGTCCAATTGAAGTGGACGCGGTAAGCAAATATAGTATTCATAACGGAACTAGGAAACCAACTTTAAACAACTATGAGGGTGAAGATCATACTAAATTATCAGCTAATTTGCGATCCCTTAGCAGGGGTAACAGCGAAAGTCCATCGAATTTTTCTTGCTCACCACGAACTGACGACTCTATTTTAGCTGCGTCACCTAACTTGCGTTTTTCAAAAAATCCAGTAAAGCCTATGGGAAATGAGAATATTTTGCCATCTGGTCGTGTATTAAATGAAGTCAGCCCCGAAAAAGTTGTCTCGCCATCATCGTCACCGCACCGATATCAATTATCCTCCCCATCTCACACCAATAACAATCACATTTCTTCAATGTTTGACGTCACTAGCAGTAACGATTATCGTTTTGCAGTCGTTTGCAAATCGCCTGCGAACAGTGATGCATCCAGCAGTTCCTCTTGTGTTACGTCGGCTTCTGCACGAGGTTGTAGTTCACGTTGTTCAAGTGCTAGTGCTGGATTTAATCGTGATGGTAAGCTGATGCCCATAAAAACTAGTGCAACTCAATTATCCTGGAATAGCGCCAAGTTACGCACTAACTGTCAAAAAACTATGCACATCAAGAACATATCAAATAAACGTCTGCCCTTACGCATAGAAGTTATCGGGCCGGGATTTCAAATTGTTTCTGATCATGGCAACAGCACAATAATTTTGCACTCGCAGGAAAGCCGAGCAATAACAGTAAACTTTTGTCCAACCGTACGGGGTGTTGCAGTTGGAAAACTTTCTTTTTACGCCCCCTCATGCAAAAGTATTGTAGGTAATCTTCCATTTCTTGTCGTCCCTCTTTATGCTTATGGCGGACACGCTTTTGTTATTGTGAAGAATATCTTAAAAGGTCCCATCGGTTGCCCCTTTTTACCAATGGGCGGATTAAGCGAATTGGGCCGGCCGATGGAGCGAGCCATTACAATTTATAACAAAGGACCGCTAGATGCGTTCGCTTCGGTTAAAGTGGACACGATTGGTTTACTTATTCCAAGCCTTAGCGATACATTCGAAATACAGCCAGAGAAGTTAATCATTGCTGCAGGCGACACAGCCCAAGTACGCATAATTTTTCGCCCAAAGCGTGAACTCATCAGAAAAATCATGAAGAAAATCAGTGTAGACAGTGTAATGCCCTTAGCTAATTTGCGTGTAATTAATGGAGCGGAAGCAAGCCGTCAAAGGTTTCTACGTTTATTTGAACGAATGACACAAGAGGAACGTTCTACAATACCGCTTTACACTATGGAAATGTTTTCCTCGTTTCCTGGAGAAGTAGCTAAAGACGAACTCAAAATGTTGCAAGATCACCCGGATTCCTTTGTGGATATGTTTTGCGGCTTTCGAGTGATCGAAATGCAAGCCACTCTTAACCATGATCTTATGAATGACACTTTGAAAACAGATTCAACATTTCTTTCGGAAGCCGATGATACGATTCTTTTTCGATCAATTTATTTGGTAGACACTCCCGTCTCTTCCTCTAAAACAGAAGAAAATAATTTGTGCCCCAAAAGTGCTGAAGAGAACCAAGATCGGCTTGAAAAATTAACGGGAAAAGGGTCATGGTGGGTTACTCCAAGGGTGATTGAATTAGATTTGTCACGCGTAGAGTGTGTCTCTTCAATAATTATACACAATGGTTCCAAATCACGTCAATATTACGAAGTGATCTGCAATCACCGCAATTTTTTACAATTCAAGCCCACAGATGGCTACATAGAGCCCGGCGGTGGCCGAGTAGAAGTCAAAGTTATGCCTACCAATGGCCCACAGTTATCGACTGCCTCAAACCTTCAAATACTTGCAGTGGTTTGCATCGAAAACGATCGCATTACGGTGCCAGTAAAATTTTTCAAGTAGCACCCTCCATTGCTCTTCTGCCATCAACACTTTTTTTAAACAAAATAAATTGGAATAATTTTATTGTTTTATGTTTTAAAAAATAAAAAAATACATTAACTTTTATGAGAACATGAAAAAATAGTCTTATTTTTTATTTATTAATGTTAAAGGCTGAATATTGACTCCAAAAGTAACTTAATTATCTTGATTGTTGGCTATCTCCTCAGCCAGTTTTGTTGGGCCAGACAACGTTGCCGGCAAATCACAACCGAGGTAGGCATCGTTATCAACGCAGTACTTCATAATCGTGCGCCAACGAGAATCCAAAAGGAGTAGGTAGGGATTGCCGTATATTATAAGAAGGTAACGAGGTCGAGATATCGCCACGTTAATCCGTTTCTCGCTTTGAATGAAACCTAATGCATGGCGCACATCGTTAGGTATATGTTCCTTGGCTGATCTCACTGTTGAAATTAATATTATATCGCGTTCCTAAAAAAAGAACAAGCGAAAGCAACACTAGTGTTAATTCCAACATTAGAGTCATTTTACGAAGGATATACTTGTCCTTGGAATTCCTCCACGGAACCAATTTTTGGCATTGCTACGTCGGCATCAAAGAAAAGTTTGCGCAAATGTTTAACCTGTTTCATGTACGGAGTTATGATGCCAATGGAGTCAGGGCTAATGTTATTACGGTACAATTTAACTGTCATTAGGAAGACCTTCAAAAATGAAATAAATTTTACAAAATATTGAATAGAACGGATAGTGCTTTTATACTAAAGACAACTTACGTTCTTCGCTTCGTAAGGATTATACCACGATGGCGAGTCTTTTTCCTGCATATTTACACTACGTATTCCGCAGAAAAATATGCCATGCGTTTTCGGTCGATTTGGTGATTGCGGCAGTATGTCGTCAAGTTGCTTTAGCATTTTAGCTTCCCTAGAATTCTCTTCTCTTATCATTGGTACCAGTTCCGCATTGTAAAACAGTTCGTTATAAACATTCAGTATGGAGGGCAACGCTCGGTAATTGTAGAGTAATTTTGTAACCAGGCGAGGATCAAAACCACAGGTAAGGGGAAAACTATCAACATTTCGTACGTATGGAGCACGCGAAAGAATTCTCTCCAGAAATGATAGCGAAAAACCGCGTTCAAGAGCATATTTGTTTATAACGACCGCCTGCAATTGATGGGGATCTCCAGCAAGGATTACTTGGCCACGCTCTTTTGAGACTTGCGCAACAGCAACCATAATTTCAGTTTCCGTGCACTGGCCGGCTTCATCAATTAGCACATGCGTAAAATGATTGGGTGGAAAACCCATTTGCAAAAAATTGCCTAGGGTAGCGCAAGTACCAATCGTTATTCGATGGCGTCCTAAATACTTCATTTGACATCTTAGTTTGAGTCCGGACTCAGTCACAATCATGTCATCTTTACAGGTATCATCTATGCCAATATCTACTGTTGCGCAATACGGCATCAAATGCTCTGGTATAAGTTCTTTTTCGACTTGATTCTGGGACACTAGACGTATAAACTCACCCACTTTGAGTACATCGCATTCGATCAAACGCGTCGTTATTAAATCAGCAGAACTATTGGAAGGTGTGCCTACAAGCAGACGTGCACTGGGCATCAATTTAAAAATTTGCAAAATGCTTTCCACTAGCGTTACAGTTTTTCCTGTGCCGGGGGGTCCGAAAATCACGTACGGCATGTTATAAACTTCTCCCCGTAGTATATTTGCTACGGCTTTTTTCTGTAGAGAGTTCAGTGCGCAATTGTGCCATTTACACTGGCAACTGTCTAACAACAGATTTTCTTCATCATTTAATTGTACCTCTAATTGTGGGCACCCACGCGTCTGCACTCGGGAGGGAAACAAGAACTGTCCGCCTAAATTCTTAGCCGCTCTTGAGACGGCGTGGTGTTGTTTGCGGTATCCGTACCGCGAGAAGTAAAATTCTAAACGATAATCTTCGCCGTTATATTTTTGCTGAAAGGTGGCATCGAATTTAAGCAGAATGCGATTGAAAAGCACTTTGTGAATCACTCCTTCATACACGCGTTTGAGATTTTCGCCATCGGCCCAGGGGTTTTTGGCTTTGACAATGTCTCCAATTACCAGCGAAGGACGTCGTTCGGAAAGATTTTCTATGGTGAGAGCTAAATACTCTCCCTCACGTGTGAAATGCGCTCGTTCACGGTCATACATGCGGAAATTGACAAAACACTCGATCTCCTCTAAATATACGAGTGTTTGAAAGCGACTCACGTAGTTACTTATGTTTAATTCTTCTTTAAGACTCGGGAACATATATTCAATGTTTTCCAACATGTCCTTTTTGCAACTCGAAGTAAGATACGCCCGTTTTAGTCGTTCAGGTACATCAAAGCTTCCGATACGATTGGCTACAAACCGACGTTTGGGTTGCATACGCACACCTGGTATACACTGTGTGTGCGTGGACCATATCTGGAGGGAACTCACAGCTCTTTATCAATGAAACTCTAAGTTATTATTCACATCTTACCTGGCTAGCGTAGAAACGAGATTTTTGTGACACATTCCTATCATTATATGACACTTTGCCATTATGATCTGCTTCGTTCAAACTCTGTCTTACAGCTTCAGCTTGTTTCTCATTTTCGCAAACAATAATGTTAACGGAGCGTTTAACGCGGAAATTTTCAAATTTTATAACAAATTGTTCATAAAAGTCACCGTACGCTTGAGGCTCAACCTCAAATCTCAGCAAACGCTTCTCGTTAGGTCCAAGATCAAATCCATTGGCTAGTTCACGATCAATTAAGCGCAACAGACCATTTCTCCGCCTACGTGAAATAAATTCAATAGATAGTACGCGGAAAATTCGATCATAATTGTTAGTGCAAGAAAATTCCAGTTCACGCCTTTCGAAGGTCGAACTAAAAACGGTAGTAATATCAGGACTGATATTAACAGCACGATTTTCTGATCGGGAGTCCGGTGGCGAACGTAGTTTGGACGCCACTTGACCACCTTGCTCTACCAACGACAACTTAATGCAACGCCATTCATGTTGACCCTACAAACCAATTAAATTCAAAAATTAAAGTAAATAAATTGCAATGTATGTGTTTGCAAAGCAGACCCAGTCGCATTCGATTAAATCGGCATTGACCACGTCACCCTCATTTAATTTACAGCCGCTTGGGAGTACATCGAATGTGAAATATGCCTTTTTGTTGAGAACGCCGTAATCCGAGAAGATCCGTTCAACCGTGCACCTTTGCTGAGTTAAAATTAGGGCTGGGTCTACACTGATTTGGTCTAAAATTTCGCCTTGTTTATCGACGAAACCGTCATCACTTTGAACGTTACAACAAATACTAACTCTATCGCCTTCCTTTGGAACAAAGTTAATGTCTACAGAATCGAAACGAACATTCATTGTCTTGTACTCGGTATCAATGAGAATCGAATCAGGCTTGCATTCAGTTATTAATCCCAAAATATTACGCTGATGTGTGTTAAAATAAGTAGGTTTTTCATTTTTCAGTCCGTTTATCTCTTCTTGAATCTGATAAATAAATTGGTAAAATTACATTTTACTCCAGTACTTCTGATTCAAAAATTCAAACCGACTTTCTCTTCACTGGACGGCCCTTCATCCCAGGAACCTTCAACGACGCGCTCAATTTTAACAACTTTAAACTCCTCGGTAGCTTCATTCATGTAACCTAAATATTCGACGCGGGAGCCTATTTTCATGTCGCTAGGAATGGACAAGGTGTTTAATTCAAAGAATATATTCCTATCTATGGTTGCATGATTGCTGTTCAGGCTGGTGATGATACCTAGATTGCAAAGAGAGGAACTTTATAAAACTAAATCTCGATTGTATCTATACATTATGTACTTTACCGGTGCTTTTAATACAATCGCTTTTTTTTGGTGCACCACTAACATTGCAACGAAGTGAGTTTGGAACACCTCCAATAACGTTTTGCATAAAAAATGTTGTTGCCTGGCTATCAATTTCAATGCTTTCCCTAGCAATTTCTTTATCTAAACGTGCCTCTTCCTGCTCATATTTCTCTATCAGTTTATCTCTTCTTTTTTCCGCAGAACTTACCAACCAATTTCGTAATACTGACAACATGATGAAGCAATGTTAATGATTTTTCCTGTCTATCGATTCGTACATCCAATCAGTTTCGTTAATGTAATTAAGTTCCTTCCGTAGGTTTTGTAAGCGTTTCAAATAATTTTCCGTGGTTGTGATCTTTAATCCACACTCGGTGATTATCAAAGAGCGTAAACGCGAAGCTTTGTCAGATTTTGTATCCAATTTTTTATGCTAATTCAAGCGGAATAGTGGAAGAAAAATAAAAGAAATTAAATTGTCTGATATTAAAAATACCCATGTCGTACTTCATTGGCGTTAGATGTGCTGGCCTCGTCAGTTATGCTAGACAATTCGCCAGACATAATCAATATACCTTGCAATGAAAACGATTGTAAATCAATTTCTTTCACTTTTTCACAATATGAACACGAATAAGATTCACACTCACCACAGTTTATTGTAAAAGGTAAACTGAACACACAGCTTCCAATTTTTGCAAAATGAAAATGATTCGTTTTCTTTGCTTTGAAAAAGGGCGGCTTTAAAAACGCTTAGATTATAAAAAAACAAAATATCGAACAACAACAAAAAAACACCTGCAAGACAAGCGAGCACATCACGCTTTACACAATAATCAAAAATCATCAACAAACGTTGCTTTAGCAAAAAAAGTGACCGAATGATGACTTGTTTATATAGCATTCTATAAGCATAACCAATTTGTATGACAGAGACCAACGTATAAACATAAAACTCGTTTCCCTAAAAGTAAACTAAATACTACCGAAATTTTATACTACCAAAAATTTATACTTCCAAAAAATTTTATGCCACCAAAAATTTCCTATTGTCAATTTCGGATTATTTCTGTTAAGGAAATTAAAATTTCGGAATTTTGACGCATAGATTAAAATTCTGACAGTTGAAATAGTATGTTCTTTTTGAGATAAGGCGAAGCGTCTGTTGGACGCGGCAAAATGTAGGAAACACTGCCTTTCGTTAACGGTTAATGCGATAGAAGTATGAATGAGTATATGAATTGCTTTTAAAACTACTTAAGATTTTATATAGCCCCGATACATTGAACGCAATAATTTTCACGTTCCACAAAGTAAAAGCCCACTAACATATCAATTTATAAATTATTATATATTTGATGACATTTTTCAGTAAAATATTTTCAAAATATATTTTTGTAATCAAAGCTTTTTAAAGTAGAATTTTGAACATAAAATGCTTATTAACGGCGTGTCGCCTGCAATCGCGAATTCACTTTACGCGTTACCGCAGAAACGCCTTCTTCGAATTTAGTACTAAATAATACGTTGGCATTATTAAACATGCCATCCTTTAATGAAACGATAATGAATTGGGATGAAGTAAAGTGAGTCTTAAGCATGTTACCAATATTTTGTGTGTGCGACATGTCTAAGGCAGCATCAACTTCGTCCAGAATGTATAAGGGAGCAGGAGAAAACTTCAACATTGCTAATACTAACGAAAGAGCTACTAAAGAACGTTGACCGCCTGACAACTCACCAAGCGATTCCTTCCATATGCCATTAAAACCAACTTTAATCTCCAGACCCACTAATTGATTATTCTCCTTGATCGGATTCAGTCGAGCTTGAGCTCCTTGTAGTAAAGTGCTAAAAATGCTGCTGAAATTTTCATCTACAATCATCCAAGCTTTTTCAACTTTCTCTCTCTTTTTTATATCCATTTTACATATAATGTTTTTAATTTTCTCCTTGTCTTGTTCAACAATCTTCTTACGTCGTATCGTTTCTTGATAATTTTCCTCTTCGCGCTCCAATAACACCATAGCTCTTAGATTAATATTACGTTCCATTTTCTCTTTTTGCTCGCCCATCGAACTCAATTTCTGACCGGCTTCTACAGGATTCTCTTTCGAATAATCATATCGCGTATTTTTCATGCCAAAAAATTCTTTGTCTTCATTAATCCAGGGGTATTTTGATTCAAGATTTTCTATTTTTTTAAATGAATCTTTGCTTTCCGAGCGTACTTTATTAACCTCGTTTTCTTTTTTCTTAATTTCTAAATTAAATTCCTCATTATGCTTTTCCAATTTTTCAAGTTTGATGAATAAAGCCTTCAGTTCCTTATTTTGCGAATTAATTTTATCCTTTTGTTGTTTGATTTTCTGACGCAACTCGGCTACTTTTTCTCTAACATTAGCGTTCTCATTGCGCATTTCTTCTTGTTCTGTTTTAAGTTTTGCGATTTTATCCTCTAAACTGATACGTTGCTCCTTAGCTTGAGCAATGTCTTTCTGTAATGACTCAATTTCAATGCATAAAGTATCGTGGTCCTGTTCATGCTTCTTCCAATTGTTGCGAGATTTTTCGGCTCTCTGTTTCGCTTCTTTCATTGCCTCGGCAGCTTTTTTCAGTTCGCGCTCACGATAACCTTTAGCATCGGCCAGTTTGCTTTCAATATCTTTGATTTTGGTTTGAGATAACTTTTGAATATTCTGGCCTTTAAGCAAGTCGTCTTCATGGCTCTTAATTTGTTCCTTAAGGGAGAGGATTTCTGTTTGATGCTGTTGGAATGTTGTTTGCGACAAACGTTGTTTGCAAGCATCCAATTCGTGCTGTCGCAATTCTATAGTCTCTTTGAGTTTCTGGTACGAACGGGCTTTATTCTCCAATGAGCTAACATATTGAACAAATCAAAAGATATGAAATACAACCGAATATAAATGAAATTGAGAAAAAGTCTGAATTTGTACAATGAAATTGAGAATCGTTATGAAAAGCACGTTTTGCTTACCTTAATTGTTGATCGATTATTTGAATTTCCCGTTTACGTTCTTTGATATCATTTTCTAGGCGTTTAATTTCACCCAACTCTTGCAATATATTGCTACCTTTAGGTTTTGAACCGCCTGATAAAGTTCCTTCAGGATCAACTACATCGCCATCTAACGTTACAGAACGACAATGAATTTTAGGATGATAAGTCACCTGAAATGATCGCAAAATAATGTTAATATATAAACAGAGATATCAGTTACGAATTTATCCACGCAACCTGTTTAGCCACATTAAGATCCCGACAGATTAGCGTATGACCAAAAACAAATTTCATTACAGGTTCGTAATAGGGATCGTAATTAATCAGAGATAAAGCTGATTGACAATTTTCACTTCCTACTAAATTTTGAGCAAAATCAACGACTTCCTTTTGGATGGCGTAGGAGGTTATTTTGTTAATGGGTATAATGGTGACACGCTGTTGCAATTGGCCTTTTTGTAAAATTTTCTTACTTGTTAGATCATCATCTGTAACATAACTGTAAAGCTAAGTAAGAAAAGAAGAAACAATGATTTGGAAGTTAGTTTTACGGAACTTCAAACTAACTTACACTACCACCGGCTGTCATCATTAAAGCCAAGCAATACTCTCCATTAAATACATCGAATAATTTGCCAACCATACCACGAACTTTGGAGCGATCGAAATCTGGCTCTGGATCTCGATACTGCAATTCATAGCGATAAGCATTGCGACGATCCAATTGTTGTTGCAATTGCCTCACTTCATTGTGTAGAACGTTTTTACGTTCCTGCAACTGTTCAAATGAGCCATCTTGGTATTCTATACTTTGTAGTTTCTGTGTAATGTTATGTATTTCTGACTGTAGTTTATCATGTAAATTTTTGTCTTTCGTATACGCAGCATCGTTAACTTGCGTTTCGCTTTCCTTCTGACGCAACAATTGCCGACTGTGTTTCAATTCCATATCCGAGGTTTTAATAAGCGTCTGAGCTTCACTCAAACTTTGTTTGGCATCTGAAAATGATATTGGAATTTGGAAGCTATTGAACATTTTTTCATTTTATATTTACTCATTAATTGATCCTGCAACGAAGAAGCTTGACCATCCTCATCAGTTGATAAACCTTGGCTAACAGCTTCATATTTTTTCTGCGCCTCTTCGTATGCTAAAGTATCCGCAGAGTCGGCTTCTTTTAAGTTCTGGAATAAGTTTTTAGCCTTATCCATTTCCTTTTGTTTCAACTGCAAAGATTTTTCATCATCTTCCATACTTTTCACTATGCTTTTCAACCTCTTTTCTTCCTGGTCGATAGTACTTTGACTGGCCTTCAAGTTGCCTGCAGCTTTTCCTTCATTCATTAACTCCCGTTCTAGTTCAGTTTCCACCTCCTTTAAGGCTCCACCACTAGTTTCATCAATGTGCAATTGCAACTCTTTAGTTTTTTCCTTAATTCTCTCACGTTCTTCATTATTGTTTATTATATTTTGTTTAGCTGTCTCAATACGACTTGTTAATGTCTCTATATTGGCCTCTATTGATTTTAAACTGTCTTTATATTTTAGGTAAAGATATGATATGTGAATTCTTGTCAGATATTCAATGTCTCGGCAAATTTTCTGATATTCCATATACGCCGATTTCTCACGTCTTAACTTTTCTAGTTTCGGTTCAACCTCCTCATGCAACAAAGTATTAGTCTCACGGACTTTGGCATCCTTCTTTTCAATCAGTTTAGTTGTGGCCTCCCGTTTAGTTTCATATAAGCTGGTGCCTGCAGCTTCTTCAATCATTGAAAGAATCTTTAAATGGAAATGAAATTCATAAGGTTACTAAATGGCGAAGAATTAACTTTGCAACATACCTCTTGTGGTTTCATGTTCAATACTTTAGTTATGCGTCCTTGCATGATCAAAAAATTCGGATTATTTACGTTCAACTGTACCGAACAAAAGAAATCCGATACTTTTTTATTCTGCACCAATTTCCCATTGATCATATATTTATTTTTGCCACCAACAACGATCTGACGAGCTACCGATATCTCTCTACATTTTTCGTAACCCAAAGGGCATTGAGATGGATTTGAATTGTCAAAAATTAAGGTTACAGTCGCTTTGGTTATGCCCGCTTGACCACTTTTATAAACTAAATCTTGTAATGAAGTGGCCCGGACTTGTCCCAAATTCATGATACCCAAAACGAAGCAAATAGAATCCAATATATTCGATTTGCCTGTACCATTAAGGCCGGTAATGGCAGTAAACTCCGAATCAAAGCCATGAATTTCCGTTCGCCGCCCATACGATTTGAAACCGTCAATAATTACGGATTTAATGTACATATTTTTTCCCTTTTTAGATGTTGACTTAAGATGGACGAAGCCAATAAAATTTGTGGCTTATATGTCCAGACACTAAGGCAAGAAATGTATATAAAAAAAAAAAAAAAAACTTGCTGCTACGATAGCGAAAGCTGATATGTTAAGTGTATTGTAGATTGTTGAGTTGTTGAAAGTGATGTAAAAATAGTGTTGGAAACTTTCGCTAAAAAAAAAAAAGAATAACAAAGATAATCGAACGTAATAAAAAAAGGAAAGAAAGGTACACATCATTTATTAAAAAGATAAATTCGCTTTTCAAATAAAGCAAATTAGTTCTCCGAGATAACGTACACTTTTTGCTGTAAAGAGATCGAGGAGGCCACCATATAACTTGAAAAAGCCAAAAGAACTTCTAATACCAGCAAGCCTATGTCATCTAAAAATTAGATGCTCAACAAACTTGGTAATATTTGCAAGCATCGCAAATATAACGAATTCTTTTGAAATACATTTTATCATAAGTGTGACCCACTCATGAGTCTATAAAAAATTTCGATTTCACAGGTATTAAAGAAAGCCTCTGATAAGGCTTTAAATTTAAATGTGGGATTTATTTTATAGAAAAGGCAACTGACGTTAATACGTGCAAACTCTTTAAATTCATCATTTAGTTTATGCATAGTTCATGCACTTTTGACGCCATTGTGTGCTAGTGGTTAGGCAAGAGCGATGTTTCCCAATTCTGTGCACCCGTGGAATGTATAAGATAATATCCATCGGCCTATCTATTGTAACCATGATGAAAAAGCACTCCCAGCCTTTTACTTTTGAAAGCCCATGTACTCTCAGTTTACGTCGCATCGTGGGAGCGGCTCGAGGACAACGTTGCTCACTTCCAACAACAAGCTAGATGTAAAAAGTTCAGATTTTTCTCAAATTTAAAGTAGATATATCTTTTTATCAGAGACAAGCAGACAGACCGACAGTTAGGCGTAGATGGATTCCGGGTTTGGTAATGATCAAAAATAAATGTAATTTTTACGACATTTGAAGGTTTGTTTTGTATATTATACACGTTTGGAGGATTGTCTTTACTAAAGTTTGTGGAAATTATGTAAAAAATATGATAAAAAACGCAATCTCAAGAAAAAATATCCGGATAGTAGATTAATTCCTGCCGATAATTCCAAGGGCTTTACTATGCTTTTATTGCTTTAAATGTAGCAAATTTTATTGTAATGATTTCATCCTTCGCGAGCATCCAAAACAGAAATTCGCAATGTTTTCTCATAACATGCCAAATAATAAATTTATCAATGCCTCTCTACTAATGAAAAATAAGAGCAGATGTGCCTCACCCGCAAGTACTTGTTAATAACTAAAAAACAAAGTAATTGTGCTCTCGAAGTCTGAAGAAGAAGAATCACTGAAATTTGCACAAATTTTTTAAGAATATATTACCGAGATTAGTGACTTATATAAAATTTACTATACGCAGAGTGTGAAGGTAAATTATCAATGGCTTCGTATGAAGGGTTTTATTCCTAAAATGGCTTACAAGATTTAAAAGCAGGTGCAAAGCCAAATTGCTGTTCAGCTCTGCTCTTAATACTAACAACTTCGGTAAAAACAATGATTTTAATGAAAAGATATTTAAAAGCACGTATTCCGAGATCTTTCACGGAAAGATTCGGGATTATTCGTAACGTCTCCATGGAGTATGATGTAAACGGGATCATTGAAAAAGCGGTGTCCGATGATGATTCATGATTGAGTCTGCTGTTAAGTTTCGAAGAAGAAATCCTAACAACTAGGACGAGTTTATGCTCACAACGAGTATTAAAATTGGTTTTAAAGGCAAAGCCCTTCCCAAAGCGATCAAATTCAACTTTTGCAATCTACCTGTGGAGTGCTTCGTACCCACCTTAAAGGGATGCTTTAAGTGCTGTAGATATGGGCATGGTCAAAGTTCTGTAACGCCAAGGGGAACAGGGGATATCTGAACTGCGGGAAATCTCCCAAGTGCGTAAACAGTGAAACGACGAAGTTCTTGTCCTGTCGTTGAGGCGAGCACAACGCTCTAAACAAATGTTGCCCAAATAGGGAGCGGGAATTAAATATCAACAAGATTATAGCCATTAAAAATCTTTCCTATAAAGAAGTGAAAGATAAGTTTTCCTCAAACTACTTTGAATGTTTGGATGACAACTCCTACGATGAGGTACTCGTCCGCCATTTTGAGCAGAGATGATAATGAAAACGCTACTAAGATTTTAACAAAGAAAAACTTTGATGCGGTCTTTAAAAGGAAATCTGTTATTTCCAAGCCTTCTCCCAGTTCGCTTCCCAATCCGTCTGTAACAGGTACTTAGCAGCCAATAATGTCGAACAACAATTTGCGTTCCTCGTAACTTGACAGATTAATCTCTGCGATTAAAGAATGTATCCTTCCAATGCTCCCTCCGAATCTTGTTAAGGAATTTGAAGATGTCTAATTGTGCTAATACTCGCTACGATCATGCGCGTAGTACTGTGAGTAAATCTGCTGGGATTTCATTTTTATTTAAAACATGCTCTCCTTTTTACGACATGATATTCAAAGTGTTCGCCGTAACTTATCATTTTTGGATTTTTACTTGAGCTCGAATAATATTGATTTCTGTATCTTAAGTGCAGTTTTTCTGAGGGATGATAATTTTTTTGAAGTTAAAGTTTCCAATTATACTTTAGCCACCAAATGCCGATATAACGGCTATGGTGGTGTTAGTATACTAGTTAAGAAAGGCGTCGATTTCAGACGTATTCCCTACAATTCTGCTGGTGACATTATCATCATCAAAACCATGAATCTTAAACCGAATCTTTTTATAGCATCACGGTACTTTTCACCCAGTTTTGATGTACAAGCTTTTCGTGATGAGATTTAGAGATTATGTGACTTTCTTGATAGTGAACAAAACGTGATTCTAGCTGAAGATTTAAATTCTAGACATTGCTTGTTTGGTGATCAAATCTCGACCAAGAAAGGCAAGATCCTCGTAAGTGCCATCAATGCCAGCAGTTTCAATGTCTTAAATACTATCTTTCACTGTAACCGGAACGGTCGTACGGCGAGCAGTGTCCCGAATCTAACTTTTTCTAATTGCACTATTTTTTCATTCAACTGGAACACGGCTAACGTCTGCATTGGCAAAAGTCAGCATTCTCCCTATTTTATTTCACCGTAGCAACAATTCCGTTGAAAAAATAGAAAATTGCATTTGACGCAATTTCCTTATGGGCCGTCCATCTAAAGTTGATCTTCCTTCCGACTTATCATCAATTCAAAGTGCTTTTTAGTCCGTGATCAAGTCTGCTGATATTGAGTCCTTCTCACCTAAACCTTGGTGGAAGTCTTCCTTGTCAACACTTTTTCGCAAATACCAAGCTGCGAGGAAAAAAAAGAGTAAATATGCTAATCCAACCAACTTCATGAAATATACAAAAACACTGAAGGAATGGAGGTTTGCAGTTAGAAAGCCGAGAAGGACACATAGAACTATTATGATTAAAGAGTTATGTGGTAATGGCTACTCGGTTGTTTTGTGAAATTACATCAATGGTCATCGACATTTCACTCGAAAATTAAACGGTTGTTCTGTGTGGAATGGCCATGATAATAAAAGCTACTTGGATATGCACAAGAGCTATATTCCAAGGGTCAATCCGATTACAATACCTTCGACCTTCAACACCCTCTTCACTGTCTGAGCTAATGTATGTCTTACATTCCAGAAAGAGGGCTACTGCTGCAGGTTATGATGGAGTTAAGTATAACATGGTCAGAGCACTGTTTGCGATGTATCAAAGTAGTCTCTATTCCTAAGGCGGGTAAAGACTTAAATGATTTAAGTAACTTCAGACCAATCTCGCTAATATCTGTATTCATCAAGATTACCAACCTCATGGTTAAGGAAAGATTAATGGATTTCTTGAAAATTGGAAACATTATTCCAGGTCAACTTGATTAAGCTTGGCAGAATTCTCTTAAACTTTTCAATCCCTCTTCAAAAACATCTGTGGATACTAAATTTTTTATCCAAGCCTGTGTTGGTAATGGGTACAGACAAAATTGGAGCGCACGGTGGTATTCTTCTGGTTTAAGCCCAATCTATATACAGCTACTTTGCATGATCTTCAAAATTACAAAACTCATATTTTTCAATATGCAGATGATTTCCTAAGTGTATCTGGGGACTCATCTTTTTCAATGGTTGTAATCTCTCGATAAAAGTTAATGTTTTTCTACGCATGCGCCGATCTCAATTTATATTTTAACCTCAGCAAAACAAATTTTGCCAAAGACTCTAAACGCGGAATCAAGCTCTTTGTCGAAGGAACAAAAATTAAACAGGTGAAATCTCTTCGGCTTCTGGCTAGAATTTTAAAGGACAGCCTAACTGTTCGTGGACATTATGAGAAAGCCTTCAAAGACTGTCAATCTGGATGCAATATCATCAAACTGATGACTAACAATCAGTCAGGCTCAGCTCCCAAAAAAGCTTTGACTGTGTATAAAGCTTTTGTCAGGTCTAAGATTGAATTAGCACATTCTAAATCTTGTAATTTCCCAAAATATATTGGGAAATGTACACAAACATTCCAAAACCGTATGTTAAAACGTTGTGCTGGACTGACCCCCTCAACTCCCCAACATATTCCCAGTGTCATTTCTGATGAATGACCCGTTTCCCAAAGAGGTCTTCTTTGTACTGCCAAGGAGTTAATTAAAGTCAAGATAATGAATCCTTCCTTTTTTCGGAAACTTATATCTCGCAGTGATACTGTGTCTTACACATTTTGTTATAAAAAGCTGCGCCATATTTTTGACAAAATAAATTCAATTCTTCTCTGGAATTTTTTACCAACAAATGTAGTGTCTTCACGAACATTCTTGATTCAATCTACCTCAAAGCAAAATGTCAATTTCTCGTGTATGAGGATCTTATGTCAAGCGAAGCTTCTTCTTTATTACAACAAAGGCTATGATATATATGCCGCTGGCGTTTCCGTCAGATATAATGTATCTAGCTTCTCGGTAGTGAACCATCTTTCTAAAATAATACATAGGGTCAAAGTGGTGGAGAAACTTTCCTCGACTTTTATTGAATTGCTTGCCATCAGACATGCTAATTAAGGTAGCTACTACTGATGGTATCAAAAGAATTGTTATTTTTTCGCATAGCAAGTCAGCTCTACTTCTAATAAATAAAAGGGATGCAGAGAATCAATACGTGTTTGATATACACAGAATGTTACATGAATCTCAAGAGGATGACTATTACCTTGTTTGAATACCTGTTCACTGCTGCTGCACTTTCTACTAAAGCAAAATAGTTCCTCGAGATGATGTACATTTAAAAATTAGATGCTCAGCAGACGCGCTAATATTAGAAACTTCACAAATATCACATGGTATAGTACGAATAATTTTTTATTCACAAAAAATCTTCAAAATCATCTTTGTCTGTAGTAGTTAGATCTGTCTCCATAGACCGACGTAGTTTTAGCTGTTATCCCGGTTAAAATTTGCTAAAAAAACCGGACGAAAAAAGAAAAAATTTAATATGAAATTTTTTTTTTTTTTTTTATATATTCAAAAGTTTCATTTTTTTCAAACTTTCTTTTTTTGCTCCTTACATTCTCGTTTCTTTTTCCATTAACACCGGTAAGAGACGAAAAAAATTGTTCAAGCACCGTTTGCCGAAAGTCGTGTTGTTTCTAGTGCAGATGTCAAAAGAATGACACGGCAATATTAACTGCGAATTAATAGTTGAGCAGTCAGGCAATAAGTTTGTATATTTCATTTCGAAAAAATTCATAAACAAACAAAAAACATTCGTGATTCTGCTCTCCGTAGTAGTTTAACAAATTTACGAATGGAAGCTTAAATTTCCAGGATCTATCCCGTTCTTAACGGACTTCTGACATTGATGAAGTTAATGGAAGAAAATCCAAGAATTACAACTGAGAGAATCCTAAGGGGCTGCAAATTATTGACGGAAGGAAGTAATCAGAATCGCATAATTGTAGCCATTTCTGATTATACATATACATATATATACATATATATATATTCGCAATCGATATGCAGGTTCCATTCAATTCAATTGATATTCTTTTTTTAATCATTACCGCCAGTTTTGGACTTGATTAAAAGATGAAAGCATATGTATCTGCTTTTTACATATTTTAGGGACGTTACATACATAAATAAATATCTTGCAAACTTTGGTTGGCTATTCGCTTCCGTTTGGTAAATAATCACTTGATAAATTGCTAACCATAGCTATTGCATCTTGCTCGCTAGTATATATGCATGCTTATAGTGAACGCTTCCGCCAAATCAATTAAAAACCGCGTATGCTGTATAGAAGGAAGCGTCGCTTTGCGAGGAAACGAGAGATGCAAGAGCAAAATACCATTACAGGTGGCCAAAATATGGGATGCAACGGTTATAAAGACTCCATGCAAAACTAAATTTATCGGGACCTATATGTTTTTGGTGATCACCAAGTCCAATATTAAACCAAATAATAAATTAATTTGCATCTGATAAAGCGATTTGTTGCTCACCAACCACCAAATAAAAACTGGCCATGCTGTCAGTCATACTAATGATTCAAAACAAATCTAGATATCCTGAATATAAAAACTATCAACCTTAATGCTAATCTCACAATCATTTCAGTTCCAATAAATGTAGATATCTAAATTTTATTTTTCCATGTTTCGCTAGTCCCGCCTCTGGCCTTATTGGTGTGTTTGCTGTTGCTTTTAAGAACTGTTTTCAAGTGTCTTAGGCTGTTTTGTAAGGTTTTTTTTGAAAGTGTTTACATACAATAAACTATACTAGCTCTGCGACAGGCAGTACATGCATCTGATACATCTTTTATGTTTTCTATGTCGAAGTACGCAATTTTTTTAAAGACTGTTCGGAAGTAGCTAAGGCTGTTTTCAAGTGTCTTAGACTCTTTTATAAGGTTTTTTTCAAACAAGCTTTTTTTCTCCTGCAATAATTTAAAAACCTTAGTAAACACTAATGCAACGTTTAACGAGTTGGGGACCTATCAGTATACCCATCATACCCATATTTTGGATCAACCCAACTTTCACTTAATTATAGCTTAATTTTACTTTTCATGCGCCGTCACATTGTCCATGACGATCTTTCCTAAGGGTGAACTACGTATACTGTTCAGCTCCAAACGTAAAGCGTCGATATGGTCAAACAATTTTTGTTGAGACTTCTGATATTTCTTAACAATGTCTTCTAGGGATTGAATACGTACTTCCTGTTTTTGTATTACTTGAAGCAGCTGTGCTCTACCCAATCCATCATAATTACTATTAGCTTCATCGCGAAAGTCTCCAACCGATCCATCGAAATCTGTAGGTGATTGTCTTTGCGATGATTGCTGCTTGATGCGAGATGTCGACCCATTTTTCTCCCCTTCTTTGTTGTCATTAAATTTTGGTGTTTCTCTTAAATCATGATCATGATGTTCCGACCAATCTGAGTCTATAATTTCTTCAGATATTAAAACTTCCACGTCCGAATCTGTGCCCGAATAGGTAGGTCTACGTTTGCCATAGTATTCGTCGCATATTCGTCGAGATCTTGCAGGTTTCTGAACAATTGTGAATTTTTCTGCTTTTTCTAAAATATCAATGGATCCCAAGAATACTTCATCGCTATCAGGTTCGCCGTCAACATATTCATCATCGCCATCATGTAAATGATCAAGATTCTCTTGTTCGTAATGCGTTTCTTCCAAGACGCAAATGTCAGTATTATTGGTACTAGCAGAGCTCAGAATGCTCTCTTGCAACAGTCCACTAATAGTATTAGAGGGAGTAACAACAATTTCTATACTTTCCGAGCCGTTATTCGTATTTGGTGAATTATCGCGACTTGGACATGCGGTCTTATACAGTTCTTCCTTATGAGTTGGCGAAAAATTCAATTGTAACTCCACCTCAGTCATAATGACGCAGTGAGCAGTTCATCGGCGTTATATTTATGAAGCCTACGATTCAATTGCTCAAATAGCTGTATGTATTTCTTCACATAACTTTAAGTGAATGTAACATCACAGTTTTACTTTTTTGGCTTTTTAGGCTTTAAGCACAATAATTCAGTTTTGGGATTAGCGATAAGAAAAATTAATGTGAAAACGAATTATGATTGTGCAACGAAATGATGAAAGAAGAAAAAGTGATTAAAAGGGGAAGCACGGATGGGGACTTTACTAACGCAGTGAAACAGAGCAAATGTTTTGATTTGGGAAATATATTTAAAAATGGAATAAAAGTACTTACGATTTGTAAAAACCTTATAGGCTTAGTCAACGCAACATCCAAGAAAAAGGAAAAATGTTCTCTGTGTGTAAACAATCTCATCCAGTCACTACAGTTGAATTTACAATATCTTGTCGGTTTTTCAACAACAGTGAGGAAAATTTTGTTGTGACAGGCGTCAATGTTTCGAAAGTTTTCAGAATATATCCGTACACCAGGTACGATGCCAACAGAAACTAAATGCTAACGACATGCGCTCACCGCCTAAAATGAGTTTAGAATGCTTGGCCATATATTTTCTTTACGGAAATGTGATGTCATTACAAAGCTTTGTGGTTCAATGAGGGATGCTTTGCTTATTAGTTCTAAGGATGCCAAGTTGTCGGCGGTGCAACACGATCCGGACACATTTGCTTTGAAGACTTTGTCTCTGCATTTTTTTGAAGAGGAGGATATATTGGACGCTTGGACGGGTCGCTATTACCTTCCCATGGTAATGTTTAAATAGTATATACGTATAGCCTAATAATTTTGACTTTCATCTCAACTTTTAAATGTAATTTATTTACATTAGGTTCGTGTTGATCCCGATGCGCGGTGATGGTTGTATATGGCAAACGTTAAGTTGTTTTACCTTTTCGAAAAGATAATGGACTCGATGATATTGAATTAGCCGATGTTAAACCAATTAAGAAGGCTCCAACGGCCATCGTAGCTCGGACACCTATTTTGGCATCTTATTAAATTCGCCACATAGTCTCAACATTGCAACGATAGCTAGTAGTTTAATACAACAATATATCCTTAATTAGATACAAAAAAATCCATTTTGTGTTTTTATTTAAATTTCTTAAGATTAAAAAAATGTTTCCGTTTATGAAACAAACCAGATATATTTTAATATTCTCTTTAACGATAAGACTTTTGGTAGCGGGCACGAGCTCCGGGACCACCGAATTTTTTAGGCTCACAACGACGTGGATCACCGACCAATAGAGTTCTATCGTATTGTATCAAGATGTCCTTAATTTCTTTTTTAGAAGCTTCATCAACATCTACAAAAAAAAGAAAAAGTGTAAAAAATTCAAAATTCTTACATATATACTCTGAGAGGATGTTGTTATCAAACATTACTCAAATTGCTAACTTTGACCACAATTCAATAATGCAATGTTGAAAGATATTTGATTTTTCCCATTTTTAACGACTAACTCATTTGTAAGAAATAGGCTTTTTCAAACAAACATCTGGCATAATGGGCTTGTAATCTTAAAACCCATGTTTATATTAAAGCAAGTAATTGAACAGATTTGGTGAACGTTTGACAAGCGGATGATGTAGTCAAAAATTGATTAATCTTCTTCGCAATTCAAGTATACATAGAACTATTTCATTTATGTTATTGCAACTGTAATTAATGCAACACCCAATATGTTATGGATATAAAACTGTATTGGTTGGTAAATGCTTAATCCTGTTTTAATCTGCCTGACTTGTATCTTTCAATGGAATTAATTCTCAATAAAATTCCAGTGAAAATCTGGTATAAGCAGGGCTTAAGTCTTCAAAACATATCATCGATCAAAAATCTGTATATACATGACGGAATATAATCAGTCTTTGGAAAAGGAATTCCTTCCCTTTGCTAATATTGGTTACTATATTTCTATATCTGCAATACCAGTGTCCCTTACCAACACCAATGACATCTCGAAGGTAATTTCAATCAAAATTGCAAAATCTTTTTCTAATTATTACCATATTCCTGGAACCTTAAATGGCAAAGGCTCTCTTCAGAGTCTGAGTATAATAATATGTCCATGTTTTCTATGTAACCTTAGTGGTAATATCTGTTATAAGTTTAAACATTGATCTGTTTAGGCTCATTTGCAAATTTGACCTATCACCTTCGACATGCGGACATTCCTAGGTTGATCTAAAAACTATCTTCGATCAAGAGTATCTATACTTTACGGTTGACACTGATGCGCATATCTGTTGTTATAAGCGCAAGCCAACATTTCTATACTTTAATTGCTCTGTCTAAAACTAATAATTGTGGTTAACGCAACACCCAATATGTTATGGATATAAAACTATATTGGTTGGTAAATGCTTAATCCTGTTTTAATCTGCCTGACTTGTATCTTTCAAAGGAATTCATTTCAAAAAAATTCCAGTGAAAATCTGGTATAAGCAGACTGCAAAATTTAAAATCATGTTATAGAAAAACTTACATTTTTGATAGAAAGCTATTAGAGCCTTAGAGATAGCTTGGCGTATGGCATAAATTTGTGCCACATGACCGCCGCCATTAACACGTACGCGTATATCCACACCAGCGAATTTTTCCTAAAAAAATTTATATATATTAACATGCGACCTGTGTAAAAAAAATTTTTTTTCAATATACATAAAAATTCAGAGAAAAAATTTCATTTTCATTATGGGTTACGTCAATTTCGGGATAAGATTTGCCATCACTTAAAAGTATAAACGGATTTTTTTGTTCTTATATGCGCATCACTCACCTTGCCAAGCAACAATAAGGGTTCTTGCAATTTATATTGCAAAACCTTTGGTTCAATTTGATCTAAAGGACGGCCATTAACCCTTAGCAAGCCACGACCACGTTTGCAGTAGGCTACGGCAGTAGCGGTTTTCTGAGTGAAATATAAAAAGTTTGTTAAAAATTCACGTAAATGAAAGCAAAAACACGTGAGTAGGCTTTCTTATGAGTATAATATCACTTACTTTACGACCGAATACTTGCACAGCATGTATAGGTTCTCTGCGCTGCAACAATTCAATTATATATTATTTAAAAATATTTCACATCAAAAATATTCCCAAATAAAACTTACTTTCTGCTGCATTCTGCTTAGCTAGCGAAAAAGAAAAAGGGCGGAAATCAGTGCGACAGGGACGAAACTATATAGTTTCAGGCATTACTTTAATTTCCGTCAGAGTTGCCAACTTTTGAAATATTGACATAGTACTTGCAAGAGTGCTATCCTACTTAAACATATGCTTTTACGCATAAAAATTGCAATAAAAATAATAAAAGAAAAAGAAATATCGAATGAACTGTACTTAATTGACTATTACAATTTGAACATCGTTTAATCGAGATAGATAGTCATCATTTCATCATCATCAAATCACTTTTAACCATCATGTGATGGGCATTCCTTATCATTTTTTTATTATTCTGAAACTACTAAGATGGTTTTATGACAAAAGCTTATAAAATTGTTGGATATTTAAGTATTCAACTTACAGGCTTGAACCATTAAAAAAAAAAGTGCAAGTGAGCGCACATGAAAGCGACTGCGAAATTATTGATTAAAGCATTCGAAGCATCCCCACTGTTTCATTCTCATGGCGAAGAAAACTTGAAAGCTACCTCTTCAAAAGAAAAATCTGTCTGCAAATGAGAGTAAATCTGTGGAATTGTGGTGAAATAAAATTTATTCATAAACCAGTCTACGATGAACTAGGGAGATTGATTATTAAAGCAGTATAAGAGAAAATGGAAATTGATGACAATAGCGAATAAAATAAAAAAGTGAATTATTATGCCGGAAGACAAAAAAGACGAAGTGCTTATTATTGCTGAGAAATAAAACATAACCACTACACGACTCTGAAATAAGGCGAAAAATAGAATAAAGGCGAGAAAGGGATCTAGTTGAAGAACAGTTGCCTGATCTGAGTGGTTTATGTGAACTATTTACCATCCGCACTGATCTAGCAAAAAAATAGATAGTGTTCACGTGCCCTCTTATAAACACGCTATTAAAGATATACTATTAGATGAGCAGGCGGAAACCCGCAAAAAAACAGAAAAGGCCAAAACTAGGCGATGCTTGCTTCAATTGTGGAGCTATGCAGCACGGTTCAAAATATTATATCGTTATTTATAAATAAACGAAGTAAAAACAATTCTTCTAACGAATGTAAGCAAATAAACATGTGCATTGGCTGGGAATTATCAAAATCCCTTACGAAAATAAGTTATTAAGTGCTTCAGAAGCAAGTCAATAATGAAAGACGCTTCCAGCGGACTGTCCAACAACAATAAAGGGAGCAAACTTAATTATTAAAGGAGGAAATCGACGGCGTGGGTTGGGTCGTCCATCGTCAATGTACTGAAGCTGAAAAATAAAAAGATCCATTTCCTCTTTCTTAGAAATAAGCATCCCTCAGAGCTCTTGTCTGTCTCAAATTACATTTCACTAAGCATCGAGTTTTCACATCGGCTAGTAATTTTTTATTTCACGTAATTTGGCTGCGCAGTAAGCATACCACTTAGGAAAGGAGCAAATCCTAAAGTACTAAGAAGTGACATTAAGTATGAACATAAAGAGAAGTCAGTTGTTAGTATGTACTAGAAGATTTTCGCTATAGAATTTTCGCATAGAATCTATAATTTCACTAATGAATTAAAGTTTCTTTAAGAATTTACATCCTCTAATCAGTCGCTTTGTACCACTGTTTCTGCTGCCAATATCATTAATGTGCCTATGATGCGTCTGTAGTAACTTTATTTATTTACTTTTCTCAACTAATCTTCCTTTTCTTCACTTTCAGTTTTTCAATTTTTAAAAAAATTTTGTAAAAATCTTGAAGAAAAAAATTTTTCTTATGTTTTCTTTTGAATTCGCTATACATCTCTTTGATTTGTAAACAATTTCATATGTTTTCTTTTCCCTGAATTCGCTGTACCTCCCTTTGAATTCGCTATACCTTCTTGAATTCGCTATGCCTCGTTTTGAATTCGCGATACCTTTCCTTGATTTGTATGGTGAATGTAAATAGAAATTAGAATTGCAACAACAATTATACACGGGACCAGTTGTACAACAAGATACAAATAAACTCATTTTTGACTTGCTCCGGCTTTGCATTGTCATTGACCGATTTCCGTGTTTCGCTGGGAAGATGCGCCCCAATATTTCGCTCAAAGTGAGATATAGGTTTCTCAAGTGTCATTTGGTAAAAGTAAATACATATATATAGATATATGTCAATTTTTACATATCAAAAATACGTAAAAATGCAAGTCTGCCATTACGGTAAAAACAAATGTCTTTAGTAAAATCGTCAACATATTAATATTTTATGTACACAAATTAAAGTGAATAGGAATAAGAAGAAGAATATCGAACAAATTTTTATAAATTTTATTCTGTGCAATTTTGTAACTTAAAAATGCTTGGTAATATACGACATCGAGAGAAAAACGTTAAGACCTGTACAGATTATAATGGTGATATTGAAAACGAACCAGAAGAGGGTGAAATTGTAGATAATTATGAATTGATATCGTCCGATGAAGAGTTTGTAATGAGGCAGCGCATCGAGGAGTTGGAAGCCAAGAATAAAGAAATTGAAAAAATTGCTGTAATATCCAGAAGTTATCCAAGTGAATACCGTAAGTTTGTAAAAGAAATAGTGCCATGTGGAGTCGATTTTGCTAATATTAACCACTGACGGATTTCTAGCACGAATGCTTTTAAAATAATTGTTCCATCTCTTCCCCTCATTTATTGATTTTGTTTGTATGGTTTTCAAGCTTAGAAAAACTTTTTATTTCCAAATATCTCAACTCCTGTTTGCAGATTATGCAAAAATACAGTCTTGCAGTTATAATCAGTTAAATAAGGATTATTGGCGTAAAAGCAAACACGATATCGCGGCACGTGTGCCTAAAGATGTGTCCTCAATTTCGTCTATTGAATACGAAGTTTCCCGCAGATCTAGTAAACGTCGCAGAAGTAGGGATGGTAAAAGGAAGCCCAATCACCATAATCATTGTAGAAATCATAGTAAGCGTCGTAAACGTCGTTGTCGTCATACATGTAGTAATGAAAGTGGCCGACATAAACATCGTCGAGAATTTAATTATTCAATGGAGGCTATAGATTTGCATACAGAAAGTTCAAATTCTTTGCATTCGGTAACATATGTAAATGAGGGAACGATTGACGGGCCAAATCAAATTGATAGGGACAGTTTGCGTTTTGCTGTAGCCAGATCTATACACAATTCTCAATTAAAAGAAGACACGATGGGTAGTTTAAGTAAACGTCTCTTAGAACAACCCAAAAAGGGAAATTCTGACGATGAAGACATAATTATCGTCGAAAATGATGATGATCCTCAGATTCAAACTATTGAAGAGGATTCATCTGATTCTCTGGAAGAAAAGGAACTTCGCTTAATTGCTTTAAAATCGGCTGTTTTAAAGAAACATATGGAACGTAAAAAACGCAATGCCGAATTGGCTTACTCTCCTACCGATTTCGATGATATGCTTAAGTTTGGTGTCTTAGAGAATGATATTAAAAGTGATATTGAAGTAGACTTGGAAGGCGAAGACTCTCAGACACCAGAGCTAATATCGAGTCCTTTGGCGTCGCCCAAACTGCTACTGAGTCCACAATACATAGATGATGGGGAAGACAGTCAGCAACAAACGGTAGATACGAAACCCGTTGACATGGATATTGCCAGTAGCGATAGCGAGCAGGTGGAAGTGTTTAATGAATTTCATCCCGTAGTACAACAGCAAGAGCAACAACCATCATCTTTGTCCACATTGCCACTCTCATCAAACGAGTTACCATTCGGAATACAACACCAAGATTATGCATTTAGTTTATATGTATCTGGTTTGAAGGTAGAGCCGCTACCGCCGGGAGTAGAATATTATGAAGAAATTGCCCCTCCGCCACCACCTTTTCATCAAGAAAATCTTGGCGTTCAAGAGATGGAAGTAGAAAATCAAGAAAATCCTGAAGACGATAGTAGCACAAAGACTAATAAAAATCCTACAATAATTGAACAGACGACCGTCGAAGTAAAAGAATTATCATCTTGTGAAGACGAAGAGGAGTTGGCTTTAAGAGCTCTGTTATTGGCTAAATTTCAATCCCCACGCAATAAAAAGCGTAAATTGGATGCGGAATCTAAAGATACAGCGAATGTAAACTCTAAAAATGAAACGAATGAGATTTTAAAAACAAATATTTCTAGTGAATGGATACTCAAAGAAGCGGTAAGACGTTTTAAGTTGAATAAACATTTAAGTAAAGACACGGTCGATAGTAAGAATTCGCCATTTAAGGAAAATTCGGTAATAGCGCAACACAGTCCGGAACTTGTACAAATGCAATACAAAGAAGCAGAAGAGGAGGAGAAAAAAGTGATTGTTGAAAGCTTTAGTTTTAGTGACGACGTAGCTAATTCCAAATTAACAGAAAATGAAATTCCTCAGAAATGGACATTGCCAAAGCATAGCACATCAAGAGAAATGCAGAGTTTTTCAAAATCTGGTGACAACGGAGAAAGGAAAGAAACGTGCAAGGCTAGCGATACAGTTGAACGGGCGTCTCCATTTAAAAGTCTGCAAACAATCCATCCGCCTATAGATGAAGTTATGGATTTGGTTAGAAATAAATATTTCACAGGAAATGTTAGTAAGCCCTACAGTGAGGAGTGTACAAGATGTGAAGAAACTGGGAGAACGGACTCTTTTACAAAATTGCCACAAAACGCAGGCGACCATTTGCTAAATCCATTGAATGAGAACATTTTGGAAACGAAGAATACTAATGTAAATCCGATTGTAACCAAAAGTTTAGAGATACACCCTGTGAAGGCAAATAAAGAAACTTGGGAGGAAAAAAATTGTGCTAGCAATAAAAGTGAAGAATCTTTGAATTCCACTGGTATTCAAGAGAAAAACTTTGATCAAATAACCAAAACGTATTTGCCAGTAACCAGACCGTGTTCGGAGGAGAAAAATTCTCCTATTAGTGAAACCCACGTCCCTCCGTCGCAAGAATATCCAATAGAAAGCAAAAGCTTGGAGAAACCAGTGGTAGTGGATATCCCTTTGAACCCTTCTTTCGGCGAAAGTGAAGTAAATACGGATGAATTTACGCGTTCGGTTATGAACACCAATGATCCTGCCGATAGAGAACCAAAGAATAAAATTTTTAAACAAGAGAACTTTCAAGAGGAAGATGCTAGTGTGGTAAAAAAAGACACATTAAACTCTGCAATAACAACAACAACAAGTGCTTTTGCTAAAGTTTCAAGTAAAGCAAATCAAGAAACGAAAGCTGTAAGCAAGGAACTCAAATCTAACCAAGCATCTGCAAAAGTAATACACAAAAACTTAGCAAAAAAATATCAAAATAAATTAAAAGTTGTAAATAAAATAACGTCCACGGCGACGGCTTTAAGAAAACAACAGAGTAATATTTTACCTACGTATTCTGTTTTGAAAACCACAAAAATTGTTAAGCCCAATAAAGTAATTAATAAAAACGTTGATATGAAACCTATACAAAATAATATAAATCTAATGGAAATTAAAAGTGAAATTTGCACTTCGCCCACCGCCTCCCAAGTAAAAAAAACACGTTTAATTACTTCCAAAGAGCAAGTGAAGAGCATGTGCCAGGTACCAAAACTTGTGATAAACTTACAACGATCTTCCTCGTCGACAGAGACAAGTGCTAGCGAAGCTGAAAATGATATCGGTGACGACTATGATTACCTATGCAGGCCTGCTGAAGATTATAATGACAATGCAAGTCCGATCAGTCTAATAATGGAAAGTCCTCGCAGTCGTACACCCAACAGGTCAAATTCTCCCACTGGAAAATGCCCCGAAAAGAATCAGCAACAATTTGAAGAGAAATTGGATAGCTTTCTGAAATCGGTACGTTCCAAAGTTCAAGAACAAGTGATATCTTTGCAAAAAACACCGCAAGCAGAGAGAGTAATGGGAAATCAAGCAACAAAGGCCAACAACAATAATACACCCGTGGTAAGCGATTTGACTGGATTATGCGTTTTCGAAACGCGGTTATTAAGTTTTTTCAATCGTTTATGATTTAAAGGCCGTCCGCCATTTGCCCGCCGCTGCTCAAGAAGAATATCGACGTTTGGTACATAGGATGAAGCTACTGGAAGCACAGAGAAAAACTTTAAATACAGATACGGAAACTAGTGATTTATTTACGTCAAAAGATGATGACTTAAATATTGTTCCGAATTCATCTGCGTCAACTGCAACTTCAGCATCTTTAGGTCAAAACAATTTATGCAAACAGGTTCTGATAAAGAATGCCAATAGCAATACAAAAACGTCCCCCAGTGATACTGAAAAACCTTCCAGATCTACGGTCTTATCTTCCTATGAAAATACGTTCGAGAAAATCGGGTAAGCTCTGTAACGCGTTTCCATAAAGAACGGACGGAGTTTGAAGAAATCCCTTTCTTTCCATTTCATTGTTTAGGACTGGCATCATAACAAATTTGGACAAATCTTTAAATTTACTTAAAGAAGCTAAAAACGCCAAATTGTCAAAATTACGCTTAGAAAAGCGGTTAAAAGTCTTAAAAGCTGAAATTGATTTGGTGCAAAGCCAACATAGAGAAGAACAACACAAAATATCTAATATATATCCAAATATTTGTAAAACAAACGATGTGATAATGGCTTTAAAACAGAAACGTTCGAAAATTTTTAAATTGGCTGTGAATTTAGGAAAAAGCTTGAGGGGACAAGATTACAGGTACGAACACTAACTGATAATTTTATGCGTTAAAGTAGGCAAATTTGAAATTAATTTAAATAGGAATTAAATATGCTTTCGCTCATGCTCGGATGAGCATATAAAGAAAAGGCACTATTGGTTTATTTGTCAATTTAGTTCTCTGTTGGGGGTCGTGATGAAAAACGAGCCTTTTAAAAGGAGGAGAAGAACAGGAACAAATGCATAAATTCTGCTGCTTTATATTAATGTGTTTTGAAAAATGGAAGAGATATTTTATACGTCAAATCCAAATAGTTAGCTTCTCCAATTTCATATTTAGCGTAATGATGGACAAGATATATCGAATTGATTCGATATAGTTAACCGTTTGCATGCCGATAGCACATTCCGTACATTCGGTAAAGTGCGCGAAATCTAACGCAGTAACATCTAGCAAATGTAAAAAGAAAGGCGCATTAGGATGGCGTGTTCGCAGAAACGGCACCAGGAGCTTTTCCTAAATGTTTGTTATTGGAAATAAAATAAATAAATGGTTGTTTTAGGAAATTCTAGTTAATTTTTGACCAAATTAAGTGAGAATATCGCTTACTGTAGCAAAAAGCTAATAAAATTTCGTAAATGTTATGCGTATACTTTATATTCTACATATTTTAGGTAGGTCGTAGAAGACAATCTAGCATTTTCCAACATTTATTAAGGTTGAACTTCAATTTGCCTACTTTTGTTTGCAATAATTAAAAAAAAAAAATGTTCAAATATTAATTTTATATTTGTATACAAAAACAGATTAAATAATGATTTAAAACAGAATATAATAGAAAAGAGCAAACAATTGGCTGAGGAAATCAAATTGGTTAATTCACTCAAATTACAAAACATTGAAAAGTTCATAGAGCCTACGGAAGGTACAAAGAACAATGAGGATAATAAAGAAGAACCTTCACCGGCAACTAATAACGATGACGAGCAAAGTCTACAAGTTTCAACTACAACATTCCAAAAAGGCGATAATAGAGAAGTGCGTTGAAGAGAAGAATTATTTACATATGTACAATCTAAACCTTGATTGAGAAAAAGCAAAAAATAGTTATTTGAAATAATTTGATGCATTCAATTACTGGTAAATATTGTTAATTTATTTTTTTGGAGTTAGTTGCAGGATGAAAGTTTACCGCAAAAGAACGATAATTTACAAGAAGAAGTTGAGATATTTGATCATGAGGAGAAAAAATCGCTGGCGGCAAATTATTACGTATCACCTTTAAATAATTTAAATAGTGGGAACAGGTGCGTATTATGAAAAATATTCAAGAAATATTTCATATTTTTATAATATTTTTGATTCCAAAATATATAACTTGCTGGGTTTTGTTCGCCTTCGGGCGATCGTTCAATACCCATCATCTTAGGCGAAGTTCTACGAATACTAAGCTTTGTTTTTAAGCCGGGAATCCATTTATTTTTGAACCTAAGAGAGTCTTAATAAAAATGTTCCTACAATTGAAGGCGTATTTGCAGGTATTATCGGTTAATTTTTAAGTTTACCTGGTATATTAAATTTGGGCGGAATAATCAGAAGGACTTAAGATAAGCTCAGAAGAATTTCAGAAGCATTTTCGGAATCCATCCTAGTGTGTCCGTCCGTCTCGAATTCCTTTATTCAACCTATAGATCACAATTTCTGATGAGGTTTAGATGAAACTTGACGAAGGCTATTGAGTTCGGATCGAACTCATCTTTCGATCAAATTCTTTATGTGAATAATTGCATTAAGCGAAGCTGGTGCAAGGTATTTAATGGTGGTATTATGTTTTACACTTATTTTAAACAAAGAAAAAGGAGGCGTGGGCTGATTTAAACTAATTAAACTAACAACATTTGGATCTAACTTCAAGGTAGACAGACTAACTAAAGTTCTATAATGTAATTAAGTATAGCCTTTTTGTACATTACATATGGATTATCCTCAGATAATGGGTACAAAAAGTGTGCTTTTACTGCTTTTCCTATGGTTTTGTGATTCGTTTATTATCATGAATTATTCCAGCGATTTGGATCCTCAAGGCGTGCTGTGTCCTTACGATTTGATGGGTCATTGCGAAGATAAAAATTGTTCGTATGTGCATTTGACAGAAAACTTTCGGAAAGAGTGAAGTTTTCCAATAAATTGCGGGTCTTTGAAATCCGTTTCATTTCGAGAACCTCAAAAGATTGTCAGATAATCCATTATGACGATCGGCCACTATTGGGTAAGTTAATAAACCACCATTGTACTTTATTAACCGAACCAATACAAAAGAGAAACCACATACATAGTCCTAAAGATATAAAAAAATATATATATAAATAATGACAAAAAAAAAAAAAGAATAAAACCTAATATTATTATAAACTGCCTGTGAACCTGTGTGTTTTTCCATCGTATCTTTAACCTAGAAATTGTGTATATAAAATCAGTGTCTTTTGTAGTAGCCATCTACTCCGTTGATATTATTTTAAATGGCAAACATTATTTAATTTTTTCTTTGTTTATAATTTCTTCTTTTTTTTTTTTAGTTTTATTTTCAAAGGTTTGCTGTTTCCATATTTCTTACAATTATTTCCATGTGAATATAACTATATTTTATTTAAATCTGAATGTGTATGTGCAGTTTTTTTTTTTTTTTTTTTTTTGGAATACTTATCAACACTTTCAAAAAAACAAAAGCGCCAGTAATTTCCAACGTTATTATTTATTAGTTCTAACTTACTTGAAAAATTTCTTAGTTTTTAAACATTTTTATCATTTAGTTTTTTTTTTTTTGGATATTTTTTATAACTTAACTGCCAAAGGCCTGATTTTATAACAATACTAGAAATAACTTTATCTTTCTTTTTTCTTTCTCTTCTGCCACCCATCCAAATATCCAAAGCAAATCTTCCTTCAAAAAAGTCCAAAAATTAAAAATTGAAATTTTCAATAAGTCAAAAACTTATAATAATGATTGGTTTTCCAAAACGACATCACATCACACGATACACGTATATATACCATTAGAGTTTTTTTTTTCATTTACTTTGCGATTATAATGTTGTTAAGAAAAAATAGTTATTCACACATAAATCATTTACTAAGAAAAAGGAAAAAAACATTTTTATACATGAAATTTGAAATTAAAAAAAAATAAAATAAAATTAAATAAAATATACATGAAAAAAAACAAGATATTTGGTGTTTGGTTTTTTTTTGCATCTGCGATAGTCAGGATAGCCAGGCTTTAGTGCGTAGGCTTGACATTTGTCTACGTAGAAACTTAGGTCAATCAATGTCTATTGTAACGTAGCGCTTGTTTTAATGACAATCAATGAACTGAATAAACTAGAAGATAGAGTGTGAATAAGTGGAGAAAGGACGAGAGGCGGGCGGCAGCCAATTATAATAATATAAGTGCGCTAGAAACCTATTAATTTGACATTGATGGCCGTTTGCGATTCTAAAAGCGAAGCACGTAAGTAAGTTTAAAGGAAATTTGATTATGAACTCTTGGAATAGCAAATAAATAAATGAACAATTACAAGTAAACGTTAACTACTGGATATGACATACTAACACCAGCAAATTTTTAATTTCGTTTGCAGTAAGTTTAGCTCCCTGATATAACAGACAGGGTTGCGACGAACCGGCTCTCGCAAGATGGTTGGACTACAACATTATAAATATAACATAAGGGAGACACTGTCCACTATTAAATACCCTATACCACGTCGGTTAATACAGTTATTCATGACACGATTTTTCAAAATATGGGCTCATACTGGAAGTGTTCGAAAAAGTGGTCCGATAGCTTTCGTTCTTGGACCGAAAAGGATTACATACAAGAAATAGGATGGACAGACGGACAGAGAAAGTTGGATTGGTTCTAGAATGACTTTCTGAAACAATCGGTAAAATAAAAGGTGGGTCCATCTGAAGACCTTCTGGGTGTTGCATACATCGGAACGAACTTAACACATTGCCTATCGTGCGCACACATTTGTTGATTTCGATGAACTTCATGCAAATCCAATGTGCACAAAAGTGTGCATTTCGTTGAACTTCAAAATTTTAGAGGATTTCGTTTGTAAATTCTTGTTCAGTTATGTCTAATCATTCTTTGTGAATAGTCTCGTATATATATATACATATGGTGGGTTAGGATATATTTCAATGTTTGAGTCATGGCTGTCTCTTAGGAAATCCTACTCTGACAAAGATGTGACAACTAGTATCTCTTTTACAAGAATATCCCGGTTCGATCCACAAGCACAATTGCGTGGTTCTATCAAACCATATGAGTAAAAGGTTTTAGCGATAAGGCTAACAAACTCTACATAATATAAGAGAGAATGCTTCCAAGAGTATCAAACGGAAATAAAATACCAAGCACTCTGATTATTCAGTTCTCTATATTTATTCCGAGTTTCACTCGGCACCATAGGAACTTTTCGTTGCAGACATTAGCGGCGGGTAATGTGTTAATATAACTTGGTGCAATAAGTAGTGTAGGGTATAAAACATATGTATTTCACTTTTGGCAGTCTTTTCAAAATGTAGGTATTTGCGAGCGACCCCTCTGCACTCTACATTCAGTGTGGACAGTATTCCAGTATTTCCACGGAGATAGCCTAAATTGGCTTCATTTGCGCTTTGTTTATTTAGTGATCGGGTCTTATTCTTCAAAGTCGACGGTCTTATGAATCACATAGAAATATCTTGGCTGCAAAGAGTTTTCCTTTACCGTGGGTGAAGGCTTCAGAAGCGATTAATGGTTCGGCATTACAGTCCGATGCTCTTGCTATGGGTAAATCGCGGAAAAGGCGCTTATTTAGTCATGTGTGGAGTTGAGCTGCAACAGATGAATTAACTTGCAGAAGAACGGAGCTATGCGAAAAGGCCTTATAAGGCATATATTCAATATGGTGCTCAAGATTAATCGCTTGTGGGAGCACCAAGTGCCACCAAATTATCCCCATCGTTGTGCACCATTAGTGTAATGCATCATGGCGGATAGCCATGTCAACCCTTCAAAACACTTCTTCAGCTAGCTATTGTTTGAAAGCTAGGAAATTTTATTTTGTTAATAGGAGAAAGTGTAAGTTTTTTGGTAGGGAACTGGGGCTGGACCAGCTGAAGTATCTCAAGTAGGTATAGCACTTAAAATACATCAGTAAATTTTTATTTTTTTCGCGGAGTTAATATTTAATCTTAATAAGAGAGCGTTCTCCGAAATTGACTGTGAATTCGCCGGCAAGAAGGAAGAAGCGTATCGGGAAGGGAAAAGCTACGCTCAATCTAAGAGATAGGCTTAAGTTATAATACACCATGAATTTGCTGGTAATTCATGTGTATCGGGAAGGTTATGCCACTCTCTCTTAGAGATAGACTTAACTTTGGAAAAGCCTCATCCAGGTTTCATATTTCTTGTGCAGAATGTAAGAAAAAGTGATTTACTCAATGAAAAAATTTGTTAGTGTTCTTCTTCTTTAGAGAGGGAGAAACTCTCTTCAACTCTTTTGCAAACACGAGAAAATTTCTTTCTGATGCACTATTTATTTTAGAGCAAAGTGGCCTTCAGAAGGCGCATTTCTTACTATTTCTTCTGGCTTGTGTAGCTCTGGACTAGATTGCTTCCAATCAATCATATTTGACGATAAGTATTTAAATGAACCGAATTCTCTGATACAATCTAATGTTTCGAATAAACAGGCTTCTCATTGTCGCTTTTCATAAATCCATCTCCATTTTCGTTTATTATTTAAGTCCACAGGCTAAGTCTACGAAAATGATTGCACTGCCAAGCCCTTGATCTACACGCTATCTCACAATTCATCAGGCTATAGCAAGCAAGAAGGCCAGTCGCACGCCGAGCCATTCAGCCGTTCAATCGCGTATTCGCACTTGTACAATGTATGCTTTTTGCGACTTGTATACTTTGGTGGCACGAAAGGAATTGTGAAGTAATAAACGACGTTTGTGGCAGTCAATATCATTAAGATGGTTGTACTCAAGTACTCAACTGGTAAAAATGACTTATTGTATCAACGACAATTTGTAAATTAATACTTAGCTTAAAGAAATTATGTGTCGAAGAAACTCGTGGAATATTTGTAGTGTTCGGCTACGTGTCTCTCTCATTGTTGTAGACCAAAAGCCTTAACCCATCACCTAAACAACTTATAGTGCATTGCTTTTAGATGCATCTACCTCACCTCACCTCAATTATATTAAGGATATTAAAAGAATAGGTAGCTTTTTCAATTTCGTGGGCCAGGTATAATGTGCCAGCTCAGACTTCATTGCTTGTTCGCAATTGTTTGGTCACAGTATTTATCGCACTTGGCCTCTTGCAATTTTTTTCTATTCCCAAAATTAAAAAGACCGGTGAAAGGACGGAGTTTTGTCACAATCAAGGAGGAGGAGAAAACGTCTCGTAGCTCACAGAGAAGAAGAAGATCACAGCCATAGCGAAAAGCGCATATCAGAAGTGTTTCCGGAATTGGAAAAAACGTCGGCGCAAGGGGGATTACTTTCAAGGGCACAAAATAGATATTGATGAATACATAAATAATTTTCGACAAAAAAAGTCACCTTGAGTTTTTGCTTTTAAATTTATCCAGTCGCCATTCCAGTTATCTAGGTACGAAATGTTAGTTAATAAGTGTGTAATTGAATTTTGATGAAAAAAAATTGTATTTTAAAATTTTCCCGGAATTTTTCCTTCATTTAACAATAGCCTGGCAACCTGGCAAGTAGCGTCGACTATGTATTTTCTTAAGACGTACTAGAAGTTCACTTAATCTCTTATTTAATGCACATATTGAAAATTTTAGTGTATCAAGTATAGATATACAATTTATTTTCTATTTTAGATTTCAATAGTAATTTAAAAACTTATATGCTAAAAAAAAAAAAAAAAATTCATAGTCGAACAAGGTCGACCATAAAACACCCTTTTTCTACACCACTTTGTCTAATACAAATCTTCATTTCTTTAATTGTTTGCATGGTAATCTATCGAAAAAGGGAACCTTTCACTTTTACCAGAGCCCTTATATGACAGAGAGTCCAAAGTGTGAACTAACGCGGTCCGAACTTTGTAAAAGTAATATTCTTTGAAAAGATAAGCTATTGATCTACTATGGCCTTAAAATACTAAAAATTAAGGCATTCTTGCGATACAAAAGTGTACTTTTGCTAAGATCCATTATATAAATGGGAGTTCAAAAAAAATCGGTCCATGTGTTCCAAACTGTTTACATGAATTTATTAACCCGAAATTTTGTTAGGCAACGATTTTTGAAATTTTTGAAATTTTTTTCAAATCTCCACCCCGCCAAAGTAAATCCTTATATAGAGAACGATTATAAACCTGATCGGATCCAATTCATTATCATTAACTTTTGTGACTGGGCCAAAACATGTCAGTTTACCAAATTTTATGAAAATATCTCAAGCATTGTCATCTGCAGATACCGAATGCCAGAGTTCATAGATAGGCGGACACGCATGTCTTTATCGATCGAGGAAAAATCACTCTGAATCACTCTGACATAATAAAATGTGGATCCATCAGGGCTGTTTTCAACGCTCGCACAAATTTAACGCTTCTTTACTAAGAAACGGTGTAGGGTATAAAAATATACCAAATGCTTCTTAATAATACATATTTTTTAATAATTTTTTCTTCATTCACAGCCAGCCAATCGTCTAATTTAAAATTAAGTAAAAAAAATTTTCTAAAGATTTTTGTTTTCCTTAAAAATAAAAATATTAAGTCAGACCCATGATTTTTTTTTTTGTTCTTTTTTTTTTTTTTTTTTTAATGGAAGCAATGCTAAGTTTAGTAAAAATGAGCATGATTATGATCCAAAACTCCTAGTACTCATTCGGTTTCCCAAAGAATATATAATCGTGACACCATTGTTGCACATTTTCCTCGTCGCCGCAACATAAAGGATATACAATAACTGATTTTGTGACTTTCGCGCATCGCATGCACAATTCCATAGCGTTTTGATCCATTTCGCATTTTCTCACTTGTTGTATCGTCTTCTCATCCAAATTACTGTTATATTGGCTGCGATCGTAGCTGTCTTCGCTTTGAATATTAGCCTCGGGTAGAACACTTATATCCATTGGTTTGCTTTCTATGAAAGTCTTGTTTAGCGCCTGGCAGATGAAGAATAATACGAAAAGATAAGAGCCGATAGAAATCTGCAAAGAAAGACAAAATTGGAAGGAATGAAATTCTAGTCTAAAAAAAAAAACAACTCTTTCTCAATGCTATTATGTAGCATGGGAAAGGAATTGCATTTTCAATTGTCTCATTAACGACTTGTAAAAGAGAAAGGAAAGAAGAGCGAGAACAATTTTTGTCAGTGGTTCACGAATTTCCATTTCTCTTCGAATTACTTTTACCGGGACTGATCTTTCATAATGAAAACACATTTGTAAGAAAAGCAGAACCTCTTGGTGTGTCAACCAAATCAAGAGCCCTTGTCCTGAATAGCATTTGATTGTCCCTCGAAGTTCTCAATTAATTTCGTGAGCTTCGCTTTCGTGAATCCGTCATTGTGCGGTCCGGCTGTGCTTAAAAAATAATAAATGTATGTGCATCTCACATACACAGTAGCACGCAATTTAAAGCCGTCGGGGATATTTCTTTTATCTCCCAGTGCAATAATAAGCATTAAAGATTGAACTTATCAGCGGACAAAATCGTAAGCTTGTGCAAATACGTTTTCTACCATAAGGTTTTGTTCCATAATTAAAAAAAAAAAAACAACAAGTAAGACTAGTAAAAAACTTATATTCGACGGGGGCCGAATCCCTCACTATGCACTTCGCATTTTACTCTCCAAGTTCTTTTATTTGATACCCATATCGTTGGTATTACTAAAGAGGAAGTAATCGCGGTGTCTACCGTATTCACCTTAGAATTAACCCATTTTTAGGCAAATACTACCACATCTTTATTTGAGGAATGTACAAAATGCTTTTAAACATCTTGTCCAGTTTGTGTTATGACAAATACCTCAGAAAACCTCAGAAAAGTGAAAAAAGATAAGTTAATCATATGTAAGTTTGTGTGGACGTATGCGATTTTTTCCATTTTTGCACATAAAGGGCATAGTGTTGCACAAAGTAAATGTGGGAGATTTCAGTTTTCTAACTTTAATAATTTCCGAGTAACGACCAAAATCCACAAATTTTTGTTAAAAGAATGGAGTTGCGCTCAGTTTATGGTGCACTGCCGACTTCTGCTCTCACCAATTTGGTCCATTTTTATACCAACCTGCGTGCAAAAACTTTTTTATCAAATTTGAAGTCGATATATTGATTTTTGCGACCAGGAAGAGTGGCAACAACAAGCTCTACGCAGACACATAGACGGACAGACATGGCTAAATCAACTCTCTCTCTCTCTCTCTCTCTGAAGCTTCCTTTTGGGTGTTACATACATTATGAAAAAAAAAAACAAAATGAGTGTACCCCATCTTACTGTGGTAATGTTATAACTGAAAACTGTAAATTGATTTAATGAAGATTTAATTATGGAGGATTCTCTGTCTACCCGGCAGTCGGTAGCCGGTATTCACTCTTCTCATCTAACTAAGTGTCTTTTTGCCCTTCTCTTTATCTACCTATTTGCGTTCTGTTTATTAACTAACCTGCTGGTTGGTTTTTCTAGTCCGTCTGTCCTGTTTTTCTTGCTAGGGCTTTTTCATTTGCAACTGCGATCTGTTAATCCACTAGTCTAGCCCTTTTGTTCTGTTAATTATTTTGGCTGGCCCTTTGTCTGTCTGCTCCTCCCCTTCTCTGAATAGGCATTGTTCTGTCCATCCATCTTTTTGCATATACATTATATTTATTAACTACGCTATTTATTCTGCTTTGTTAGTTATTCTGTTTATTCCTACGATTGCAAGACATGCTGGTCATCTACTTATGTGAATGAATTTTCGTTTGACCATTCCTTTATTTGCTTGCAGGCACATTCTGCTCGTTCATTTGCCTTTTCGTTGTGTTCGGTTTTATTTTGTTAGCCGTTCTATGCCGTTCTTCTGCTTATTTGTTTATCCTTCTGTTCAGCCTTTTGTCTGATTGAATGTTTCTTTCCCCCGCCCATAAATTCGTTTTGCTTACAAGATAATTCGCGTGCTTATCTCTCAGCTAATGCGTTCTTTCCCCCAATTCGTATTTTTTTTGTTCTCCATTCATAGGTTCTTCTGTTAGGCAGTCTTTTTTGTACTCCATTCATAGGTTCTTCTTTTAGGCAGTCTTTCCGTTCCGTTCATTTTTAAATTTGTCTGTTCATTCAAGTAAAAATCAGTCTTTCTTGCCATCTCTTTTGCTGCCCGTCTTTGCAATGATCTCATGCCTTGTTCTATACGTTCGTCTTATGAAGATTTATTAAGTACGTAGTCACCTTAAAAAGCTCACATATACTCTTGATATTCAGCCGGACAGGATAACAAAATTTGAAAGTGAAGACTAAGAGGAAGCATGCAGGTTTTCAACTTGAATCCACACAGATCAAGGTGTTAACTTGAGTTCACAGACCATTAAGGCTGAGTCATGCATCCGTAAGTATGTTTACAAATCGATGGCGAATATTAGAGTTTTAGTATATGGTCCTGCTCGAATTGCATAAGAAAATGTTTGAAAAAGACAAGTCCTGTGTGTACTATGTGTGTGAAGACTTGTTTTATAATACGGCTTTTATATACTGATTGGTTGTAAAAATAGTCCGGTCTAATCCATTTTCCGGTGGTGTATTGACTAGATAGTCTCAGCAGTTACGAAGTTGGAAAGTGGCAGTGAACTTTATTGTGAACGTGTGTGTGTGTGCAAAAAAATAATTTCGGAAATATTAACATTCATTATCACGACTCGTTCAAGATAACAATCTGACACTACGGTATATATATTTTATATATTTTTCTTTTTTTTATCGAAGAATTAAAATTTTATTTCGATGAACAAAACTGCATTTTGTCTGTATTTTGAAAAAATGTAAAAACACAAAATTTTGATTTTTAAATTATGTATATAAGGGATCTGCAAACCGAATAAGATGATTATACAGCAGAACCAATAAATCGATTTAGTAACATTTTCGATTTAACCCAGTGCAGCTAGGCACAGTTTCTGTTCTCATAATTTTGACTTCGTATAGATAAAAATCGTTTAGATCAACTCCAGTTTTCAGTTGGACTAAAGCGGTTGATGAGATTTGATGAGTCAATTGATAAATCGCTGCAAAGGGAAGTATTTCTTGGGCGCAAAAAAAAAAAAAAAAAAATAATATCCATATTGCTGTTAATTGTTTTTTGATTTCTTTAACGAGTTTGATTATGATTGTTAAACATTATAAGATACTCTGCACCATCCTGCAGAGATGTATGTAACGACTTTTCAAAATAAGCCGCTCCATGGCAAGTAGTTCGATTCGAAACAGGAAACAACAAGACGGATAGACATGCTTAAATCAAATCAGAAAGTGATTCTGAAACGATCGACAGGTAGGTCTGCTTCAAGTCTTTTAGGTTTTGCGTACACACACACAAACTTAAGATACCCTTGTGCCATATGTCGTCTTTGACAAATCTATAGAACGTGTAAGTAGTTTGGCTCCCGCTTAGGGTTCGAGTTTCAATGGAAATTTTTTTTAATTTTCAAATCGTTTAGTAGCGTTTCGTTGCAATTTTTATGCGTTTTTTTTTTTGATCAAAATATTTTCAACACAGATTTTGCATGCGTAAGATTGGAAGCCATAAATTCAAATTTTTTTTTTTGTTTGTCTCACAAACTCACCTTTTTAAACATTTTTCCTTTTTTTAAATTTTAAAAATTATTCTTTTATTTTTATTATTGTTTTTGTTACAATTCGTTTATTTCGATACTAAACGCGTAAGTACTTCAATGTCTTTTAGTTAAATACTTTTCTCTTCTTTTTTTCGGTTATTGTGCAGTTTAGTTTTTTTTAAGTTTATCTTGTATTTCAATTTTAATTAAAAAAAAAAACAATTTATTTTTTCGTACCGTTGGTAAAAGCCTTTAATGCGTTAAGAATGTTTATTTGAAAACTGAAAATCCGAAAGACGAGTAATATTTTATATATATATTATCTACGTAAACGACACACAGTCAATGCAATTTAATTACTTGGATTGAAATTATCATCTCTTTCTGCTTTTACTTATTGAAATGCTAAAGCTGATCGTCTCATACGACGAATTGTAAACACGAATATTATTCTCTTATTTCATTCATATATTTACGATTTACTCACACCTCGCGATGATATTGGATTTCTTTTGGTTTATTTTTTCCATCCATAGCTTGTGTAATCGGTACAAGTAATTGAGAACGTGTGATAAAATTACTTGAAGATTATTTCGATTAAATACCGAATCGAGTTTGAAAGAGAGCGAGAGATATAGGAAAGAGCGAATAGAAAATGTACAGAGAGAGAGAGAGATAAGAAAATGTGCTTTAATTTATTTACTTCGCTATTAGGAGTATTCGGTGTTGGTGTAAAGGTTTAGAAATCGGGTGGAGTCGGCATAATTATTATAAAGGAGTAATAGCTTTTCAAGCTCCACCCATTTAGAATTTTATTCACACAAAACACGAATCGTTTTCTTTAATTTGATTCACTACGGTCTTAGTGGTTTAATTGCTTCATTAAAAGGTTTTTCGGGTAAATCGTTATTTGAATGCTTCTTATAACGGATGTGGCATGTTGACATGTTGAAGGTTTTCCTATAATAAAAAGAAACGGTACGGAACTTCTTCGTTCGAAGCAACTTCCCTTGGAAGCTACGTATTATCCGTATCTTTGTACCACTTGTGTGGTTGTGTGGACGCATGTAACACCCATAATGTCTTAAGCTAGGCACACCTTTTATTATATCGATCGATGTAGGATCAGTCTCTGGGTGCTTGTCTATCCGTCCATCTGTCCGTCTGATGTGTGTCCAGTTATTCCTGTGTTCAACCTGCAGTCGTCGTGGGAATATTTTGATGAAATTTGCAACACTGGCGTGCTTCGACAAAGGACGACCGCTATTGAAAGTGGTTCCGATCGGTCCACTTTTTCTACCACTCTCCATATAACGACTTTTTAAAATAAGTCTTGGGGGTAAATTGGTATAATTGATGGTTCGGCTGGGACAATATTTGGAACATCCTCTCATATAACCGCTCCTACGAAAACTAAAACTTTATATGACAAAAAAATGTAATATTCGATATCTCATGTCGAAAATTAGTTTATAGCAGCAAATTGACAAAGGAATTATCCTTACTGAACTTGGACCACCGCATATGAAGATTCTTGGGAAATGTACATAGCAAAAATCCTTATTGTTAAAGGTTTATGATGAAAATTTCTCCAGTATAGCAATTTAACAGAAAAATGAACCGGACCATATTTGAAGGACATGAGTCTATATCTTGGACCACACTCGATATAAGATTTTTCATGAATGCGGAGCCATTCACAAGACAGGTTTAATTTTTAATATTGCAATTTAGCAAAGAAATTAACCGTAAGAAATTTGAGTTAGATACGTCTATTTTTTAGACCCTAACATATATAGGAGTTGTCAGGAAAAACAAGTCCTTATATGGAGAGAATGTTTGCTTTTCAATTTTTTGTGACGGAAACTGAACAATAACTAAATTTTTTGGAAGCAAATTAAGTTTTCTAAATTTGGATCAGATCATGTGATGTTCTGGGCATCCTCCAATATGTCGGTTTTCATGAAGAGGATGCTTTTTTGCATTGCAAACTCATTCTCGGAACGCCTAACCGTGTGGACATCTTAAAAGTGCTTGGAGTACGATGAGGCTAACCATGTCTTAGCTGCTAATGCTCGTCCTACTTTCAGTTCTAGAACCTAATTCTTTAGTCTGTGTAAAGTCGTGATTAGCGTTTAAATTAATTTTTTTTTTATGCTTTTGTTCATATTTGTATCTAGTTTATGATTAGCATCCGAGTTTTAATTTAACAAAAAATTTTTTTATGTTTATTTTTTATTTTAAAGTTTTTGTTTTTTTTTTTATAGAATTAGTGTAGATAGTGTAACTGACGGGTATGATAATAATTGACTGGTTCTAAAAGCTCTATGTGAACAAGAGGGATAATTTTCGTTCCAAAGAACGTCGCCTATATAACTGTGTACTTAAGTTCCCCGAACAAAGATGTGCTAAACCGATCCACAGACTAGACTTATCAGACTAACAAATACGGTTCGCTTCAAAAATGTTCTACCGTAGGTCCTGTCGTTGCTGAAAAGCTTTCAGTTCGGTTTTACATCGAGTTCAAATTGCATCCATTTCTCTTTTTATGGAAAAGCTGATTATGAAATGGAAAATGTAAACTTAAGCTCTTAAAAATGGTTAATTACAAGTACGCAGTTTAAATAAACGCTGATTAAATATGGTTTCGATCTATGAATAATTGAAATTGAGCTCATTGACCCTTTCAGCTCAGCCATTGACGGAAACTTATTTAGAGATTCGATGAGTAGTTCCAGCATTGACGAAAAATTATTTAGATCACACACGTTAAACATTCAACCCAATAAACATCTCTCTTGCTCTTTTCTTTCAATTTCTATCTGTTTTTTATTCTCTCCATCTTTCTTTTTCGCTCATTGCGTCCATCCCCCTCTCTTTATATATACATATATAAATATGCTTCTCTTCTAGTCTCTCTCTCTCTCTTATTCATATAGGCAGGTAAATGCCTCCCTTTTACTCTCTTTTTGCATATTTTGATTTTCTAATTAAAACTTTAGAGAGCATTTTCATATTAGGTAAGCTTGTATGACGAATTTTGATTTCCCCTCCCTTTGGATTTTCTGATGCAATTATTTACGGAATTGATCGTTAAGGAATCAAAAATGTGTTCACATTAATGCAATACCTTATCGAAAATATATTAATTATTTAATTTAAATGCCCTCAAAATATTTTGTTTACTATTTTACGTTTATTTCGCTTGAAAATCTTATCAATAATTATGATCTTACGTTTCCCGAAATAACACTAATTAACGAATATGTTATTTTAAAAAACTTTTATACGAATTCGTAAAAGCCTCCCTCCTACGGTAATATGTTCGGGTAATATGTTCTCAACAGATGGGTATCCAAGATTCGTGTCATGGTATACATAACTATCTTAACTGTGTTGAAAACATGCACAAGTTTTATTAGGTGGGCAGTATGCAGAGATATGCGAAAGGCTCTTATGGTTCGACCTGAGCTGAACGTAACTCTTCGCCTTAGAGATAAGAGTAATGAATGATTGATATTTTGATTAAAAATTTCATGAATTAAAACTATAATAATTGAATATTAAACTGAATTCACATTAATCTAAAATAAATATGATATTTGGATCGTCGGAAAAGTTCAGATGCTTTGTTGCTGTGTTCTAAGGAACTTGAAAAAAGAACCAAATCTAAAAAAAGTGTTAAATGTTTTTAAAAATTCTCTTTGCTATCTTATCGATGTTGATTCAATTCCACGTTAAGCGATTTAAGGGGCACGAAAGCTATGTAAGCTAAATACATGTTCCAATTATAATTTGATAATTTTTAAGGAATAATATGGTCCCTATAATAAAATAGTTATCCCATGGAGAGAGACAGAGAGAGAGAGAGAGAGAGAGAGAGAGAGAGAGAGAGAGAAAGAGAGAGACAAAGAGAGAGGAAGAGAAAAAGCGAAAGTGAGATGGAGAGAGGGAGAGAGGGGAGAGAGAGTTCGTAAATCGAATAGGGAATTTTTTAAGAGAACATTACACAACACCACATTTGAGATTTTATCAGATGCAAAACTAAAAGAGTTACAAAAGAAGTCGGATATAATCCCCACAATTAGTCTGCAGTAGAAATATTAGACTAATATTTGACTTCCAAAGGGACTAATTTAAGATTAATCTATATACTTGTAGTTGTACGTTGCGTACATGTGTGGAAAGCTCTGCGTTCTCTGTACTGGCACTAAAAATTTTAGAAGAGAGAGATAGAGAGAGTTTCATACTTTTTGGATAAGGCTCTTTTCATGCCTACCATAACATGTCGTTGATAAGCACAGATAAGCATATTATGTAATATTAGCTCCTGAAGAAAATTGGGGGCATTGCGACCTGACCTGTCTAAGCGATCCTTTATTATGCACATAATGTTCAATAAATTTGCAATTTTTCTAATTTTCGTTTATATTACTAGGTTAGGAGCCGGTATACTTGCAGGTAAGGTAACTTACGTAATTTTTACACACATGGTCGAGGAAGAGGTTCAGTCTTTTATGATATTCAGTTCAGAAAATGTCATCAAAATTTTTATAAGATTAACATGACATGCATATCTTGTTCCCATTTTTTTCAAAACACTCGACACTGAAATTGCAAGCGAAAATATGTTAGCTAGCGACGGGATTTGGCGAATGTAGCCTCGAGGACTATAATCTTTCTCCGAAAAAAGATAGACAACTTGTTTTAAGGCCTGAAGTTAATTTTTAGGAAAAAGTATCGGAAAATTCTGCTCACTTCACCTTAATACACCAATGAAATGGTTGCAAAAAAATTTGGAAACTGTACGCAAGCTTAATGGAGATAACCCCTGCCAACCTCTGTTGCAAAATTGTAACTAAATATTTAAAATTGTACATTTCGTGTTGTTTATAATAATCATTAGGCAAATGAAACCATCTTTTTTGTGTACATATATTATTAAAAAAAAATCCCATCATTCTTTGCATTCTCTCCTTCCCGCCTCTTCTATCTAACATCCTTACTGGCGAAGAAGACTTCTCTTGGGATGCTCGTTATGTTAAAAACATAATAATCTCCTCTAGTATTCTTACGTTTAAGTCTGCGTCTCTCTCGTTCTTGCATTCTTTTTGCCGAAGTATCTCTATCTCTCTTTTTGTCTCTCTTCTTATCTCTTCCTTCCTGAGTGTTACTTTGTCTCTTACTGTCTGTCTCCCAGTCACTGCTTTCCTCTTCTCAATCTTCGCATCTCATATTATCAGCCCGTCTCTCTCGAACATCCATGAACACTTCTCCCTCATTCTTTTCATCCATCATTTCTTGATCACCGTGTTTACATATTTAGCGGACATCCAACATTTCACTGTGTTGTTATCATTAAGCTGGAAGTATACAATTACAACTATCTCTTTCCGCACTACTGCGCCCGCAATATTTCGTGATGAAACTTAAGCCACTATCTATAAGGAACACTTTCAGAGTGACCAACCACCTTAACAATAAGACAAAGATCCCGTCGTTCCTTATGTCGAACCTGCACAGGGAGTGTCGCTCGAGTGCCCCGCTATCTAAAAAAAAAAGCATATACCTATACATATACATAACTTATGTGGAGGGTATCCAATATTCGTCTCCAGACAAGTTAAATTGATTACAAGAGTTGAAAACAAAAACAAAAAAATTTGGAACGCACTTTAGTTGAATACAACGGAATACAAGTGAATAAAGACCGATGTGAGTGCAATGCACGTCTCTTTTCAGCGGTAACTACACACAACGAATAAATGCTTACGTAAGTAACTTTTATATGACGAAATAAATTTTGGAAACATTTTAATAAATTTTTATGACTACCATTAAAGTATGGCAATGTAATAGATTTGCCTTTGGATTTGCAACATGCGTCATATAACCGTTTCAGGCATGGATAATCTGGATTAGTCCAAGACTTAATTTCCTCTGTCTGTCTTTTGTTGTTGACACGTTCCTGATGACAACTTTAATCGTCCAGCTGTTATACCCGCATTAAAAAAGATATATTTTACCTATTTGCACCCTACACCAAATGTAGAAGAGTTAATATTTAGTTTATGCGGATGTTTATAACGACAAAAATGACTTGAAATACAGAAAAAATTTTCTAGACAGACATGATTAAACCTAATTTTTCGAATCGAGTTAAGCTTGTCTGTACGTCTGTCCGTCTATCATGTATTCATTTTTGAGATATTTTGATAAAGTGTGGTATCCTGGCATGTTTTAGTCCTAGAACACGAACGCTATGGAAAATGGGTAAGATGGGATCACTCCACATATAGCGTCTAGTTTTAAAAAACTAGTTGTATGAAAACAATGCACAGCTTTGAACATTTAATATGGAAAATTTGGGTCGGAAGTGATCATATTTTGAACCCCAGCAAAACGGTGTACTTTTTAGTATTTTCGGAAAGTAAACTTAGAAGACTTGGAGTTTTGTTTTGCACTGCATTCCGTATAAGAACTTTTATGAAGAGTCAGTCTTTCCATCGAAACAACTTCTAATGTTTAGTGTTCTAGCACGAAACTAAACAAAGACAAAGGCAAAGTAATGTAGAGAATTTAATGGTCGACCTTGTCCCACGGTAGGTTTTTTACTTTTTTATGCAATAGTTTTAGATAATCGTGGACGAACACTTATCCATATTCGTTTTTTCGTTCTTTCTTATTCTTATCGTCATTAATTTGGACTCAATATAGAGAATTTCTATATAAATTCTGATTTCTAAATAATTTCTTAAAACCATGTAGTTGTTGTTTAAATAATGCGATGAGTGGTAATATGTCGAGAATTCTGCAAAATTATCCGTAATTTGTTTACTATTTTGTGTGTTGTTTATGAAAAAAAATAAAAATTTCACCTAACAAAAATATTTACCATGTGCAGCGTAGAAAATCAAATATTTACTTACGTGTTTGTTTATTATTTACAATTACATTTTACAATTTAAAAAAAAAAAAAAAAAACATGTTGAAACGCATTGTTGGCGATATAAAGCGCTGGCGGCAAATAATTTGCATAACATTTTTTATGATACGCATATACGTATGCAAATGCATCGTGATTTTAAATTAAATTATGCGCCTTTTCATTCATTCATGACGATGCGAATCATTAATCAAAGCTTACACATGTCTGTCTAAATACGATCGCATCTATATGTGCATGCAATAGATTCATGAATAAGTTCGTTACATATATGCACATATATACTTGATAATGAATATTTATATATAATGTACACATAGTGTCAGTACAGTCAGTGTCAATGCTATTTCCGGCAACTGTGGGATCCTATTTCTAAATCAATAGCAACAACAACAACAACAACAACAACAACAATTACGAAAATTATATTCGGACGCGAACGAATCTTTCAGGCGAGCCATCACCGTTCGATACTGATCAATGATATGTGGATTTTGCATGCTCTCTCAAGCTTTTTTCTGACTGCTGCAAGCGTTTCGACAAAAGAATCTAATTCCACTACACTTTATATATATATAATATCGAGCAGGCGTGGCCAATTTTTTTCGTATTTTTACAAATGCTGCAGGAGGATCGCTAGAACATAAACACAAATTTTCATCGCTGTATCTGATGTGGTTTATAAGTGGCGAGGAAACAATCAAATTTTTCAAATTTTGAAAACAGAGGTGGTCTAAAGTCATGTTGTACTGTGGTCGTGCCCGCAAACCGATTTGGTCCAATTTTAATAGCAACGTACGTGCAATTGCGCCAAATTTGAGGTCGATTGCTGCGTTTCTGCGACCAGGAAAATATCATAATAATTACATAGACAGACAGACAGATGGACATGCTTAAATCGGTATATATGTACTTTATGCGGTGTCACCTTTCGGTGATGTTGGATAACATGTTGGATAATTACGGCACAATCATGAACGAATCCGCCGCAAAGTTTCCTTTTGTGTCCAATGCTGTTTCCTAACGTTTGAAAAACAAATTCATGGTCAAATTTTAGAACAGTGTCGACGAGTTTTATGATGGTGATTAGGAAAAATTACAAACGAAGAAGTAAAAGGAGAGTAGGATTTGTCGGCCTTCACTTTCAACGTAACAGACATCAGCAACCAGGAAAATATCATAGCAATTACGTAAACAGACAGACGGACATGCTTAAATCAGTATATATATATAGTTTATGCGGTGTCACCTTTCGGTGATGGGTACAAAAAAGCATCTTGGATAATTACGGAACAACCATGAATGAATCCGCCGCAAACTTTCCTTTTGTGTCCAATTCTGTTTCCTAACGTTCGAAAAACAAATTCATGGCCAAATTTTAGAACGGTGTCGGCGGGTTTTAGATGAATGGTGATTAGGAAAAATTACAAATGAAGAAGTGAAGGGAAAATTACAAGTGAAGGAAAGTAGTAATTGCCGACCTTCACTTTCAACCTAAGAGACATCAGCAAGAGCGAGAAAGATGTCTACTCTAAGCTGCTACAAAGACAGGCAGCGCGATTGGAAAATTAGCAAGGTGCCAACGTTAGAATTATCTGGCGATTCCACTAAGGATAGTTCGGACGGTCTTTTCTCTTACTACGGTACACTTGCCGGGGAATAGCTATGTGTATGTAAAAAGAGCTCAATGCCTATTATGTTGATGTTCAAAGTTTTGGATACCCTTTAGTCACTGAGCTGTACTTACGTTCGAGCATCTAAACTTTTCGTTGGTCGTAGCCTTCAGAAAAGACTTGGAATTTCAAATGTAAAATGCGTCGAGAGTATTGAAAGTGTACCGAAAAAAGGAATGGCCAATCACTCAGGGTATGTCCCACATGAATATAAGGCGCTTATGATTAAAAAGAAATGGGGATAGACATAGCGAGTGGCCGCAGTTGCGGGTTTAATGCCTGATCGGTAACTGGCCTCACTATAGCTACAATTAAACACCAATCATGGTTAAAGCTCCGTCTGTCGGGCTTGAACCGGGGTATGTGGACTTGACGGTCATGTTTCTTAGCTACTTGGCTATCAGGGCTTGAGACTATGTCTAATCTCCGCAGTCATTAAAAGCGAGTTGGCTGAAAACCTTGACGAAGTTCACACCTCTAATGGTTCTGAGAGTAAACGAGCATTTTCTTAATTTATAAAATAATGGCGAGACAAGCTTTTGTAACGTTAAACTGATTGCGAACGCTAATGGGGAAAAACTGGGTTTAGCAAACAAATTTTTTAGGCTTCCCTCTGGTCGTCTTAGTGAAGCCACTGTTCTGTGATTTATGGAAGTATCCGCTACCAAAGCTAATTTTTTCAAGCATATTGCCACAAACGACAGAACAGCAGATGAATACCACTAAGGGAATTAATTTCTGAGGGAGAATAAAAAAATTAAAGGATCGCTGGCAGAAATTTATTGAAATTGAAGCAAAATGTATTGAAATGATAAGACGTCGGACTTTCAAAATAACCTGATATTTTTTACGTTACCTAATACATATAAAAATATTTGTTTGATGATTTAATAGGTATTTCATCGATTATCAGGTGTATGTCAACTGTAATTAACCCTAATTAAATTATTATTGTTTTCTTTCACTACATTAGGTTTACATTGTGGTTTATTTCAAAATATTTACACTTAAAATAAAATAAATTAAATTAACCTTTTCTCAGTAACAAATTTAAAAATTAAATTCGCTTCCGATTCATTTCTAATTTTTTACACAAAGCATCGCAGAAGTTAAAATGATTATATATTTATTTATATATATATATATATATATGTTCTACAAGAAGTTTATCTCGCAGGAACATTTACAAATTACTCGGAATTCAGAAATGTGCGGTGGTGCCAGGCACATTCAACTAAACAAAAAAAAAAAAAAAAGAAAAAGAGTAACAATAGAGTTTGCACTCGTTACCGTTACTAGTTAGAGAAGACACTGTTATATGCACCGCTACAAGCACTGCACACATATAATGAGTCTCATTAGTATTGGGTTTTTTCGCTCGACAAAAAATAAACGCTTGTTAAGCCTAGTCCATTGTCCAAAAATAATTTTTTTTTTACTATTTTGTACTACTAGGGAACACATATCAAAATAATAAAAAAAAAAAACAAACAAATCATTATTGCAGTAGACAAGCAACTTAAATAACTCCAACAACTTCAAAAACATGGCGTCATTAATATTAGGTTCTTTTCATATAACGAAGGTTACGAGGGAGAAAAACAGTATATTATTAAAATTAATATGTTTGGTGGAGTATCCTTTTTGCTTAATAAAGTCCTAAAGTCCTTTAAAGGTTTTGACATGTTTTGTGTAATTTTTCTTGTGCAGGAAATTTTCTTATAGTCTACCTTTCAGGTCTTGCACGGAAGGGATTGAGTGTTTTCACACACGGCGATCCAATTCATCCCACATATTTTTGATGGGATTCATGCCTGGTGGTTTGTGCAAAAGTTTGAAACCCTTTCGGTCAGTTATCGAAGAGCCATTCTTGAATTAAGCGAGAGATTTACGCGCTGAGATCGTTACCTTGGTAGAGTTTGAATGTTCCAAAACACCAAGTTTGCCCGCACGATTTTTCAAATTTTCCTTCCATATCCTTAAAAAATCATTCTTGTTTACAATACCATCCATAAAAATCAATTTTCCGGAGGAACAGGGAAACCGCCCAATTTTTAGTGGAATGACTTAGCAACGTGTTTTCCCTGTCTTAACTTCCTATTGCGTTCTTGTACCAACTTACGGCTTGCGGCTAGCATGGCAATGGTCAGGTTATAGTTTGGCATGCATTGGGCCAATGGAGTCGGAAAATTGGCATTTATGATTGTATATCCTAAACGACTTCATCTTATTCTAGCATGAGTAGAGTAACAATTCGCTTACGACTTAAAGGCAACAATGCAGAGGTCACGGTGAATTCTGATACTTCGAACAAGATCTAGAAACTAAAGTTAGATTCTACTTTCTCATAAGAGATTGCAACTCAAAGGTGACAGCCGACGAGTAACGATGAATTCTGATATCGCGCAGAAGAATCCAAGAGGAAAGGTGGATTCTATTCTCTCTTAAAAGGTTGAAACTTAAAAATGGCAGACCACAAGTAACAGTGGATTCTAATCTCGTTCAACCAGTTATGACCAAAAAGTAACTAATCAGAATTAGTAGGAGATTCTAAGACCTCCAACCCCCTGTTCGAAGTTTGAAACTATTCAGAAGTAGCGGTGCGTTCCAAGACCTCAGAGAAGAAGTACAAACTTATTACAAATAAATTCTGGGAACTCATAGAAAGTTGCAATCTCAAAGGTGGCAGTTCATAGAGGATTACGCAGATATCACGCAGGAGAAATCAAGAGTAAAGGTTCATTTTCTACCACCTTTTGGAAGATTGCTTCTCAAACCTGGCTAGAGAACGGTGGATTCTACGCAACATCTACGATAGATTCTAATATCTTCCAGAAAGTTAGGGCTTAAAGTGGATTTTTGCATCTGTTAAAAGTTTACTACTCCTTGGTAAAGATGACTCCTTGCATCTTTTAGAAAGCAATCTAGAAAAAAACCAATGATAACAAACACAGGTGAAGTGTTGCTTTAATACCGGCTCTTCTCCCTATTGCGAACACTTTCTTGTCTCACTAGTCTAAGTAACGAGTGCAGGCTCTATTATTATTCATTCTCCTTGTAAGTCGACAATAGCGGAGAAGTCACGACTTTTTTTGAAACCGATTTGTAACGTTTACAAGGTAATAGTAAATGCTTTTTCAGCATTCAGTGCCGATCACAGTCGAATTAAATTTGTGACGCCACTGGTGCGGTGGAGGAAGAAAATGATCCGTCAGAATACCAGTGAATGTTTAAAGGCTATGGGGAGCATCCAAAAGTCAAATAAATGGATGTCACCTGAGCTTAGCAAGAAGTAGATGATCAAACGAGAACTCATGAGTGAAATACTGCGGTAAATTTATGAAAGCAAAAGAGTTGATAGTCTAACCATCAACATCGTTAGCGAGACAAAAATCCTTTCGCGAAACGTGGCGGAGTGATTAATACATTAACGAATGTTATCGCTTTTGCATACCTTAACAGTTTGTGAAGAAATTTTCTTAAGTGTAATATATGCGTTAAGTACAAATCTCTATAAATAAAGTATTTGCTGGCTATTTATAGTCTAAATGTTGTCTGCTTTATTTTAAATATAACCTAACACATTAAATTTATTCTCGTTCATTGTTTTCCTATAGACAACCGATGTATTTGTTGTGGTTATTATCTGCATCAGTCTGATTAAACAGTTTGGGGTCGCATCAAACAAAAAAAGGAAAAACAAATAGCACTATATACATACATATATGTATATATAGTCTGATTATATTTAGGTCTGCATCTCTCTTTCAATGCGATAGCAAGTCCTTATCTCGTCTTGTCTCATATCATAACCTATCAAACTAGTCAATCCCGATATTTATTTTTAAGTCTTTCCCTAAGTTTAGGAATTAAAAGAAAAAAAAAAAAAACACAAAACGTATAAAAAAGAAAATAAGAAGAAGACTTAATAAAAGATTGCGAAGCATAAATGATTTTAAAAAAATAGAGGGAAAAAAATTATTTTATTTTATTGCAATGGCGCTTACTTACTAATTGCTTATTAACGACCTATGTTCTGTTTACAATACCAGATGTCCAATGCTTTCAAATCAGGGATTCTTAAACTGTTTGCATTGTTTTGCCGAGCAAGTTATAACACGTATTAGTTTTCAATTCGTTTCCGGAGCTGATTAGGAATCAATTTTTTCAATTCAATTCGATTCCTGGAAACGAATATTTCGAATTCTTTCTTTTTTTTATTCCTATTATTTAGTATTTGATGCATATTTTACTTATAGCGAATATTCCACCATTTAAGCATATTTTATTAAGGGAAGAAAAAGTTCAATAAGTACAATAAAAAAAACAAGTAAGGAAATTAAACTCGGTCTGGACCGAATCTTTTATTCCCATCATCGAACAAAATTTTCATGCTTTATAATATGCAGTAGGTGCGGCTGATTTTTTCTATTTTCAAAATAAATACGTTTGTCATGTAAGCATATGGGCCCTGTAGGCGTGTTCTTTGAAAAGTTTAGGTCAATTCTCTTGCAAATTTTTAGGCGATGACTTGACTTTCGCTAATGGGAGAATGTTTACCACAAACACTAGAAAGGTGCGCAAACAGATACATGTACAGACGAATAGGCGGACATGTTTAGATTCAGTCCAAATTTGAAACTGGTCAAGAATTTCTATACTTTATAGGGGGTTTTGAACCTTGTTTATATACTTTATAGGAGGTGTTCTCATTTTACGTGGTGCTGTGGGCGTGCCCTTCATCCGATTTGGCCCATTTTCAATACCAATTTGCGTGCAAGAACTTCTAATGTTTCTGCCTAATTTGAAGGCGGTAGCTTGACCTTTGCGGACAGGAGAATGTTTGCAACAAACATTATTATACAGATGGATAGACAGACATGCTTAAATCTCAGAATTTGGTGCTGATCAAAAATATATATACTTTATTGGGTATCTGATGCTTCCTTTTGGGTGTTGCATACCTTCTGATAAAATGAATGTACCCCTCATCCTTCGGCGTTGGGTATAAAAAACAAGTAAGCAAGTTATATTCGATGGGGACAAAATTCGCATGCCCACCGCTATGCTTTTCTCATTCTACTCTCCAAGCTCATTTATTTGACATCCATATCTCTGGTATTATTAAGAAAAAATAAACCATTAGGTTGTAGTGTCTACCATATTCATTTTAGAATTAGCCCATTTTTGGGCAAGTAATACATCTTCATTTGACGAATGTACAAAATAGTTTTAAGCCTTCTGTCTTGTTTGAGTTATGATAAATAAGAATGAAACCGCAAAAAGGTGAAAAAAATAAAATTTAATCACTTGTAAGTTTGTGTGGACGTGGGCGATTTTCTCCATTTTTACACATAAAGAGGAGAGTGTTCCACAAAGTAAATGTGGAAGATTTCAGTCTTCTAACTTTAATAATTTTTCCGAGTAAAGACCAAAAAACCACAAATTTTTTGTTAAGAAAAACTATGTTGCGTTCAGTTTACGCTCCAACGCACGCTTCTGCTCCGACCAATTTGGCCCATTTTCAATACCAAGCTGCGTGTTAAAACTTCCGGTGTTTCTATCGAATTTGAAGTCAATATCTTCATTTTTGCGAAGAGGAGAGTGCCAACAACAAACACCACTCAGATGGACAGACATGGGTAAATCAATTCAGAATTTCACGCTTACCAAGAGTGTATATACTCTACAGAGTCTCTGAAGCTTCCTTTTTATGAATATACTTCTAATCTTCAGTGGTGGGTTTAACAAACAAGAAAATTATATTCAGTCGTGACCGAATCTTTTATACCCATCATCAGTATCCTAAAAAAGATTAAAATAAGAAAAAGACCTAAATTTTCATTCTCTATAAAGTTCGATGGGCGCGACTGATTTTTTCTACATTCAATGTAAAAGTGGGAATTTATATCGTGATCTTTTTATGGTTTACGAGTAACGAGCAATTGACGCTGATCAAGAATATATAGATTTTATGGGGTCTCTGAAGCTTGCTTCTCGGCGTTGCAAACGTTTTGACAAAATGAACAAAGTATAGAGTATAAACACTACCCGATTATAACGTTTAAGCTTGTCGCGTTTTCCTAGAGTAAAAGATGCATGAGGAATGGCACACTAAATAGAGGCATCATAAAAATATCAAGTTAAGCTTAAAATTGTCTCATAACGCAAATGAGAGATACTACTACTTTTCTCGATCCTACTCTTCCTATAATCCTTTCCAAGGTCCTGACTGGCTGGTCATAGAAAAAAAAAATTAGGAGTCTGTCGTTGTTTCAAAAACAGAAAATTAAGTACGAATAGCATGAAAAATCCCCGAAACCATTCTTAGTATAGAGCTAGATTACATATGGTGAAGAAGATGATAATCCGCTTTTGCATTTAGGTCTACTGAGCTGCGAAAGCTTTAGCAGCCAACGTGCAAACAGTCCGTTAACAGACAACGTCAAAGTGACCCGTGAGAAAGTGTTGGAAGCCTTACAACCATTGGAAATATCGATAAATCGATGCCGATGTTGGTGGACCAAAACAGGACGTGACCCTATTCGGTTATAACCAAGCAGTGTAAGGAAATTTTACATAGTCAACCTATGAATTACCATCATTCGTTTAGTCGACTATAACCGCGGCACTACAAGGATGGATTTCATCAAGTAATTATTTAGGAGTTTTTTTCTTAAAAAATAATTATTTAAAAAATTTTCTAGATGTTTAATCATTTACCAAATCTCTTATTTATAAGTCAAAAACTACAAGAGCTAGAAAAGGCCAAAGAGGAACAACAATTTGACGATAGCAACAAAAGTCTGGCCATAATAAAGTAAAACGTAAATCAACCGATTCAAATGATTACAATGATAAATCTTCCGGAACATACAGAACTCCTATCGGTATCGTCGAAGCCAAGTAACCGAGCTACATCGTCATCTGGAAAGTCCAAACTTAAGTCAAATAGCGACACGAAAAAGACTAGAATTTTCTTACAAATCGAGACAACGACACCCGAATAAGGGGAGTTTCTTAAAAATGCTGGTGAAAGAAGTACACCCCTTCTGGAAATGGAAAAAGATCCCGGTACAACTTCTTGGATAAACAGGAGCAATTCTTTAACAAATAACTGGCGGCTATCGGGCTTAAGACGACTCGTACTAATTCAAAGAAATAACAATGACAGTAAAGAGAATTAATTTTACTTCTATCGTATTACTTGTACATAAGATTTATGTCTAAAATGTTAATATATATTATTGTGATGTATGAAAGTATATAACTAATAAGGTAAGTATTTTTTGCAAATGAATTGCACTACGTTTTCCTTTAGTTCAGTTTTACTATTCCTTGATTAGTTTTAGTTTCCTATATATGCATGAAGAAGCCTGGAGTATAGCTTGGATGTAGCGAGTATAATGGAGGTACAGTTTTTCCAAGCATGTTGTAGAACTTCTCAGGAATGCTTTTTTTTTCTTCGTTTCAAGTGCTTTTCGATTTACACTCTTGTGGAGGAGATGCCTAAACGGACTTATCAATTGTTTTAATGCGTTCGTCGATCATAAATTTAAACTTCAATTATTAGAGATGTTGCGTTTTATTTTTTGTCGTCATGCAAAGTTTTCGATCACTTTAGTTTTTCGCTTCCAAAAGCCAAATACAACAACCTTGTGTCTACAGCTGTTTCTCTTTCAACTTCACGTATACCCATCCGAAGGATAGAGCGATAAATCTACTTTGTTGGTGTTAGGATCTTCTTCTACTTTAACTTGGTGTTAGGATCTTCTTCTTGACGTCATTAACAATATTTCGTGGGGCAATGTAGCAGAAGAACAAATGTTAGGAGAATATCGACAAGCTTTCTGCCCTTTTTCCTACTTTTCTCTCTTTCTGCACAATTCAACATTTTGTAAATGTAGATAAATGTTGATGAAAATTGATATTTTTTATAAAATAATTAACAAGAATGAAAAAAATGCTTATTTCTAAAAAAATTTAACAAATTTGTAAACTTTTTTTTATTTTTTACTAAAGGAATGTCACATAGATAGAGGTAGAGAGAATTGGTTTGCATAAGCCCTGGTACGATGGTCTTGAGTATTCAAAATGAGTTGACAATTGCCCTTTATTATTGGAACAAAAATGTAAATTAAAGGCTACAAGTTTATTAGCTCGCAATGCTTGTTCTGCTTCGGCCATTACGATTATCTAATTATCTAATCTGGCCTTCATCGACTTGCTCAGTCCAAAGACAATGGATTCCAAGAAATAGATCCATGTAGTTCAAATTTGATCCAATTAAGTTTTATGTCAAATTATGTGGTGAAGAAATTTTCGTCATAAAACATTAACAGTTAGTCCTCTTTGACGCCTAAGAGTTTACATTACCCGAGAATCTTTTTGTACACCGGTACCCAAAAATAAATACCTACGAGGTCGAAATACCTTAACTTTAATTTCGTTGTCAATTTACTATTATGAAATAATTTTCATCACGACACAATGAAAATTAGGCTTCTTTGCCATACAAAAAGATTCAGTTTTCGTAAGAACGGTTATATGACAGGGTGTTAAAAATATTGACCCAACAAATTGAAACAAATTTTTTGTACCAATTTAGAATTTCGCAGTAATGTTAGTCAGCTACTTTTGTCGAGAAGTTTTAAAAATGGCAAGATGTTATATGATGAGTGGTCGAAAAAGAGAACCAATTCGAACCATTTTCAATACTGTCCGTCCTTGGCTTAAAGTATGCTAGAGTACAAATTTCATCAATATATCTCAAAAATTGGAAAAAATACTTGGACAAACATCAGACGGGTAGACGGACAGACAAGCATAGAATCATTCTCTGAATCGATCGGTACGATAAAAAGTGGATCCATCGGACGCCATACTGGGTGTGACGTACGTCTGCACAAACAATTACATTATAATAACTCTCCTTTTATATATATATATATATCCAATAAAATTGTCCAAATTACTCTTCCTTTTCTTCACTTTCAGTTTTTCAATTTTTAAAAAAATTTTGTAAAAATCTTGAAGGAAAAAATTTTTCATATGTTATCTTTTGAATTCGCTACACCTCCCTTTGATTTCGCTACACTTCCTTTTGAATTCGCTATACCTGCCTTTGATTTATAAACAAGTCTGTGTTCAATTTTACGTGTTTTCATTTTTCTATCTAGCTGCCGGATAACTTAGACCTTATGCTCGCCTGTACTAAAAATTCTACCGCAATTGAGACTTGAACTTGCGACCACTGAGTTGTTAATGGCTATCCTTCGTCGGCTCGCTTACTCTTGGAAATATTTTTCTTTTTCATTGTTTTCAAATTTTCCGTATCGTTTGTTGTTAACAAATAAACGTCAAATTTGCCTCTTATTTTTCCTTTATGCTAATTAATGATAACCATCGAAAAGCGAAAGTCATATATAATCCAAAATAAAATGGCTTTCAAGATACGTCGTTGAAGTGAAAGCTACTTACCGAAAAGACAAATAATCAGTACAAAGAATTGGGAAATTCTATACAAAATTGAATTATTTCTGTATAAAAAATGGCTTTTCTGTTACGAATTCTATATAGAGTGCGACAGAACCGAGTGCGATTATTATAATTTTTTGAAACCATTTTCAGCAATATACACTTTCAAAATCTATGTAAAAATGATAAAACTTAAGGCAAATGTTTTCGAAAGAGTGTAGAATTAAATGCCTTCTACTGTTAACAACATCGCATTCGCGTTTATTTTTGACGGTATAAAGCTTTTTAATGGCATATCTTCTTGAATTAATTCTCTTCATTATTGCATTCAAAATATCTATGGAAGCTTTTTTTTTATTGAAAACACTGTAAAAAAATGTTCGCTTACAATAATTTTCAAATTTATAACCTTTGGTTAAGTTGATAACGTCTGCATATAGCAATAACTAAAATAATCAGTTTGTCTTTCTCTCCTTTACGTTTTTGCGAAATCTAGTCAAAGTAGTTGTACTTTCGCCTAACGTCTGACTGATCCGAGCTGATCGGATTAGAAGGCCAATGAACTTTATGAAATTTATTAATTGCAATAACAATGGATTTTCGGAATTTTGTGAAGCATTCTTTCGCTTACCTGCAACAGCAATAATTTGGATATAAATAGTTTGCTATCGGCTTAAGATGGTTACTAAATGTATTTTCCGGTGCATGAACAACTTTTATGTTTCAATGCCACAATATTTTCAAGGTTAGAAACTATTCGGCCTACATGTTTACACATTCGATATTCTCGCGTTAGGTAAAACCATTTTTTTTGCTCTTGTTTAACCCACAGGTTGTATTGTTTGCTATATATATGTTGAGAATTTTCCATCATAACAATGCAAAGTGAAATAAAAGAAAATAATCGATATTAATAAAATGTTATAAAGAAAGTGAAGGTAATCTTATTATGGTCACAATACATGCCCAGAGAGATGCCAGTATTTGTAATTGTGCCGTCACCCTGCATTGGTTTGAATACGAACGAACTTAAGCGAATCAAACCCATACAAAGTTCAATTGTGAAAGAAAAAATGAATTTTATCGATTGGTTTGCCTTGCTTGTATCCAAGTGCTGCAAGCAATTTGCATACACGGTGCACATGTTCATGCATGAATTGGATAATTGACAAATGATGTATGAGGTGGTGATTGCAGGCAAAGAAAGATGTGAGAAATTAAACGAGAAAGTTTAGCTTAAAACGAACTTTGACAGCCTTAAGTGTTTCGCACACGCACACATATATATGTATTTTTTAAATTTCTAAAAATCAATTGTTCTTCTCTTCAAAGAAGAGATTCTTGAAAATTTTTCCCAATAAGCAGTTGAATTTTCAGTGTACGCGCGATGTGCAAATTTTAAAATTTGCTTTCATTAAAATAGATTTCATTAGAGCTTTAAGCTCATGCAAAATCAAACGATTAAACAAGCAAGCAAACAATACTTAATGTATGAGTTAACAGTTAATTGTTTTTGTAAAGTTCTTGTGGTTGCACGTTATAGTTGAATAATACTGAGAAAGGCGATTATCAAGGTTTAGCCTGTGCGTTTGTTACACAAGCAAGCATGTGTGCACACATGACCTACAGTTGGTCAGTGTCACATTGACTGACGTTAGTTTGGTTATAAAAGACCTTTTAAAGCAGGCATTATTTCTTGATTAATTAAATGATGAAGACGAGTGAAAATGATTTTCTTGCATAGCTTAAGTAATCCCATTGCTCGTTGATTAGCTAAGCTTGCACTTATCTTGTGCAAGTAAAAACAAAATCATATTACATTCATGGCGAATTTTGTGCACAGCCATCTGTACGGCAAAAATCTTTCAGTTCACGTTATGAGAGTTGCAACCAAAAATAATGTTATGCATGGAATAGTACATTGGGCAAATAGCCTCCACGGCTTTGCTGACTCTTTTATCGAACGCGACACCAGGGAATGTCCCAGGAAGTAATTGAATTGAATATGCCGTTCACATGTCGTTTAAGTTATCACAGTACGATATCGAGCACGTATAGCAACCATTAATGGACCAGCCTAATGTAGATTATACTTTACTATAATGTTTTTGCATAGACAGGGCACCAGTGCTCAAAAGGAGCTAAATAAAATGAATAGGAAGATTTCGACTTTCCCGTGCGTGTTTCTTTCAACGAAATGACGTGCAGCGTCGTCAGTGTGTGTTCTTAGTGTGTATGGGAAAAATATTTCAAAATATTCGTTTAATAAAATTTTTGCATCCACTACAGACGGTGTATGGCATTTACCATAAGTTTTTAATGCTTAAAAATATGCGTAAGAATCCAGTCTCGATCGGAGTGAACGGCGTAAATGATTTATACATGTTTGTCTATCTAAGGGCTTATTTATATAAATTGCGATTGCAATCTCGAAACTTTGTCTACGAAAAGGTATTTGATTCAAATTTTTATGCGATTCAGTTTGCAACATCTAGAAGTAATCTTGAGAGATCTTATAGAGTATCATAGAATGTCCGTGTGCCTGCCTGTCTCATGTTAGGAAAAATTAAAAAGTTTGTTTAAAGTTTTTGAAAAACAAAAGTTCATCTACTTAGCTTAATTCAAAAGGGGATAAATCAATCAAAAGACATGTCTGCGTAACTTGGAACACATCTGTTTTCGAAAGCAGATATATTGTTTTTTTTTTTTTTTTGATCTTTACTCGGTACAAAACTCGATCCAATTTTGCAGAGTATCGAAATTGAAATTTTTCGAAACTTTAGAAGACCCGTCCAAAGTCTGCTTTTATTAAAGAACCCATGTCTTTTAAAATTGAGCTTTTTGTTGAGACTTTTGAAAAAGATCTAAAATCTTTTTCCTTTCATTTCACAACATCGAAAATCGAAACAAGATTTCATTCGCAATTATCGAACAGGAATATTTGTAAAATATATAAAATTTATATATATATATATATAAATCTCTTCATATTTTCTGCGTATCTTGTATAAGAATCGAATCAACGCAAAACTGTACGAAGTTTGCACAAAAGTAAACGTAGACCGTAGGTAAATATGAAACCGGAATTCACTTCAAGATGCACGTTTGACTTTGTGTTTTTTTAAATAGTTTGGACATCAGGCAACAAAAGGCTTTCGTAATGCAAAATCATATCGCAACGCAAAAATACTTTTCCTTAATAACGAATATGTCAACTTTTGTGTCAAATAAAGGGCGTTTACCGATAGCATTTTTTCTTTGCCCGAACAATGCAAAAGAAAGTTGTTTTTACATCGCATCGTAGGTGGGAATGAATGGTCGATCTATTTTAAGAAACCATGGGTAAGTCCAGGCACAGCATCCAAATCAATTACGGGACCGAATCGTTTTGTCATTCTTGGTTTGTTGAAACAAGAACACTACCAACAACAATTAATCAATTTCAACCGTTCACTCTTCAAAAAACGAACGCCTTATCGACGAAGTCAATGCAAGATCATCGATTACATGCCATCTGCTCCGTACAGCAAAACCGGTTCGTAATGCTTTCAAAGCAACCAATTGCAGCTAACTCGCCAAACTTCGTTCATTGCGACTATCACTGGTGTGCATCAATGGGGCACGCATTTGTCGAACAGTGCTTAGGTTTAGTGTTAAGGAAAATGTATGGAAAGGGCTGAATGACTGATTTGCCTCTGAAGAACATCCCATTGGCATGGCGTACACAAGTTGTCAGACATATGGGAAAAATGTCTAGCTGGCAACTGGATTGGAACTGCTTTCTACCTCGCGAGTAAATATTATAAATAGTGTAGCTGAGCATATTAAAATATTTGATCTAAGCCGAATATAACAGCACTTCTTGTTCCTAGGAGGGTAGAAGGGCAGATGGCAAAGATAAGTGGACAAATGGACAAGGGCGAGTTAATTGTGCGGGATGATTATAATGTTGGTCTCTTCGCTTAAAGGCGTCGTTTAAGCTGCATGGGACAACATGAAGTGATAAGTGTAGTGAAAGATGATTTCGTTTCCAGCAGGTGGATCGACAAACAATGCTGAATGAAATATGCTAGAGACAACCCCCTCAAGAGTGCAGAGGGCCATCTAAAATAGTCCCGTGGCATTAACTAAAACGTATATAACGTATAAGTACAGCTTGGAATCTTTGTGCATAAGTATTAGTATTGAGGAGAAAAAAGTGTGCTCTGGTGCTGTAAAGTGTGCAAGCATTGCCTTTCAGGCTGTATTTCTCACACTTGCAGCCTGACACGACAAAATTTAGTGTTTTCACAGATATTCTTCAAGGATATTTGGCCTTGAATAAAATTTCTGCACTATTTCTGTTCTATATATACATCCCGGATACAAGCAAGACTGTAGTCAAAATATTTTTTGTTCTCACTTTATTTCCAGGTGTTGTACAGCGACGCTTACAAAAGAATAAAGAAAATGTAAAACTTCATGCCAACGACCATGAAGCGATTACAATGCATGTAAATACACATATTAATCTTTTGACCCTTACTTAAGTAAATATAGGTTAAGTGTTGTTCTCACATATATTAGCGAACATCAAAAATGCAATACAAAGATAAGGTAGTGCTAACAAATTTCAATGCTTAAAAAAAACGAAAAAACTTTGGATCGATTGTTATAAAAATTGCAAAAAAATTATTTGAACCCTTGTATATATGGCCTTGATGTAGTTCGGATTAGAGCTAAAAGGTATAAATATATACGTGTATATGGGCACGGGCGCAACTATATGAACAAGGAACATGTGTGAATGTACACATCGGATGGTTATTTATTTATTTATTTATTTTTTTTGTATTAAATAAATTATTAACACGTTTTATATACGGGTTCGAAATTTCAATTTATTATTGTGTTACATATAAACAAACAAACCGGTTAGCAAAGTAAAGTAAAGCTCATTAAATGGGTTGGTGGATGTGCACGGTGAGCGAGAACACAAAAATATAAATAAAAATAAAAGATGTTTTAAAAAAAAGTTTAAAAACAAAGAGTCTTTCTTACGCGTGGGAAAAGCAATTGAATCAAAAAGAAGGGAAAAAATCAGAGCACATGAGAGTAACTTACACTCTCCCGCGAAAGTCTACATACAATTAGTATTTACTTCTCTTTGGATTTTTGTGGATCGCTCATTTTCTTTGTTCGCCATCTCTTTTTTTTTTTTTTGGCAAAACGCGTTATTTACTTTTCGCTTGTAAAATCGCTCATTTATTTTAAAAGTTAATTACTTAATTTTGAAAATCTTATCAAATCGAAAAGATATGGAAAATTTTTAAATTTTTAGTCTTTAGCCAGAGAAATAAATTGTAAGACAAAAGTCTTAAAGTACTAGCATGTAAGACTCGGATTTACTAAGAGCTCTACCACGCTTGAGATTTGAATCCCGACCGTAACGTAGTTAGTCGAGAACTGTTGCCTGCTTGGCAACTCTGGGGGATGTATTTTCTATACCGAATGTGGAACTGAACAGTTTGGTAGACGGGTAAATTGACCGACTAACGGAAGTAACAGACGGACATGCTTCGACGCAGGTTAAATTTCGATACACTGTAATATTGACTGGGCATGGTTAATTTGGACAATTTATGTGCAGGTGCTACAGCGTTATCTGTAGAACATACTTTCAAATTTTTGTGGATTTCTCTGCTGTATTGATTTCATTTGTATCCGATGTAATTTATGTAGTAATGAGGCAAAAACAAGGTTTTATTCTTTTTAAATAACCGAGGTGTTCTCAGTTGACGTATTATTGTAGGCGTGTTCTTCGATCGATTTGGTCCATTTTAAACAGAAACCTGTGTGCAAGAACTTCCAATGTTTTTGCCAAATTTGAAACCGATTACTGCATTTTTGGGGCCACGAGAATGCTTACAATGGAAAATGCGAAGGACGGAAATGTTTAAATCGCTTTAGAACATGATGCTGATCAAGAATGTGAACACTTTGTGGGGTCTCTGGGGTATCTTTCTGGGTATTGCAAACATTCAACTCATCCTTCGGCGATTGGTTTAAAAACTCAAAAAAAGAAAACAGAAATGAAAACTCATTACTTCATAAGATTGAGTGGGCGGGAACAATTTATACGATTGATTTTGTAGGGTCACTCATCGAATATATAGGAAACGTGCGTCGGTTCTGGTTCATTTCTGTTAGTAATGACCAAAATAAAAAATTTTTTTTTTTTTGCTTTTTAGAACAGAAATGGTGTTAGTTTAAATCGGATTATAGGCTTGTGTTTTTGACCGATTTGGTTCATTTTCAATACCAAACCTCTTGCAAGTCGTATGTGCTTTTTTGAGAAATTTGCAGTTGATATCTTAGTTTTTTCAAATCGGAAGGAAATGTTTACTAGACATTTACCTACGTAGATGACAGGTGGACAGTGCTTTGTAGATCAGTTCGCAATTCGATATCGGTGGAAAATATGTATATTTTGTATCATCTCTAAAGCTTATTCCTGGATGTTGCAAATGTTTTGACAAAACAAGTGCACCCCCATCCTTCTGCGGTGGAGTTAATTAATTACCTTGTTTTTTTGGTAAGTTCTAAAGGCATTTCTTTAAATACCTAATGAAGTGGCATTGTAAAAATCAAAAAACAGCTTTCGCTATTGCCAGACATATATCAATAAATTTCTGTAGTATCTCTGCACCATTTTTGCAGAATGAAACTCGTATGCAAACTTAACTTAATTACTAATTACAACGAGTGGGACTTATTGGCAATGTAGTGCGAAGAATTTTTGGTGATAGAGGGTAGAAAGGCCTGAATATCAGTTCACATGAATTCGAAGTTCAATGGTAAGTTCGCAGCGCATTTATTTTGTTTATTGCATTTGATAGGAATCTATCTCCGGAAGTAAATATTTTTGATGTGCATTTCAAGCACGACTTTGATTTAATAAATGTACGCGTGCCCTGCTCTGTTATGTTTATTATGTTTTTCTACAAATTAATTAATCAACTGAGTCCAGCATTTTTATTTTCCATAACTAAGATAATGCTTCCCCTCTCTCTCTCTATCTCTCTCTCTCTCTCTATCTTATTCAAATGGTTTCAAGCACGATATGAAGGAACAAGACAGACGTGAGTTTAATGACCACGAATGTGAATATTTCATGGTTTTATTTCTTTAAATTTAAAAAAAAAAAAATAAATAAATAAAAATTTATAGCGGCATGGAAAGCCAAAAGGCGATTTGAAAGTCAATTTATTTGTTTACTTTTTTGTTTTTTTTCCTTTGTCTTCATATAAACAAAACGGGCCCTGCTCCGTTGAAGCGGACTGTAAAAAATATAAATAATGAGACGCATTATAAGACTAAGAATGTAATTATTTACGTGCAAATAAATTAATTTGCTGTAAAGTTCATAAAAGTTAATGTGAACTATGGAAAAATAGGAGAACAACAACAATAATATCAACAATAATGTCTGCAATAATAATAATCAATCGCTTAAAATTAATCATTGCATTGCAAGTCCTTCAAATTGTTGAGTTGATTCAATTCACGGCGCATTAATGAAGAGCACACATAAAAACTCGTGTACAAAAACTAAGTTTTTGTAAGTTAAAGGCAAGCATCAATAACCAAGTAGGTGAGAATCGCGACCATAAGGTCAGTGTGTTCGAGGGTTCAAGTCTCAAGTGCGGTAAAGTTTACTTCGGCTGTAGCTACAGTGGGTGGGCAGCAGGTAAAGGCATAACATTTATCGCTTGAGCTCACATCCACTAGGATACGGCTTCCATGTCGCTATTTCTTTCTTTCTTTCTCTTTCCTTACTTCTTTCTGACTGTCGTCGCGTTACGCGAATAGGTGGCATCCCCCGAGTGATTGATCATATTAAAAAGAAAAGTTTAGGAATGCCATAGTTGGGTAAGGTCGAGCATTAGATACCCTACATCACTTCGCCTATCACAGTTGTTCACTCATTTTCTTAATAACACACCAAAAAATATTCATTATTTTTACATAAATGCAAAATTTTCATAAAAGCAAAGACATTAGGCTGTGTCGTCATAGAATGGTTTACTTTCATGAGAGCCGCTACATATTGCGCTTATTTCGAAAAGTCATTATGTGAACAAGTGCATCAAGCGACGTGGTGCAGGGTATTCAGTTGAGAGCCGTGTCTCATCCTAGTGTTTTTACTCGTTTTATTGAATTAACTTTCCAATCGGAACAACAGAAGAAATCGGCGAAAAGTAATGTTACGTCCACACACCTTTTAGTGCTGCGCATTCATTCAAAATTGGTTTCCATAAAATACAATGACCTTTGAAACTAGTCAGCCCGAAAGCAATCCTCTTTAATAGCTTTAATACTTTTTAGAGAGAGAGAGAGAGAGAGATTTTCTAATTAGCAAACTAAAAATTAAGTTAAATTAGAAAAAAGATAATCGTCGTTAAACGCGGGTAGTCGATCGGACGGCCGGACATGATCAAGGGAATTTAATATTTTAGCCTGACCAAGATTATTTGTAATTTAAGTATTTTGTGTATCAAAATTTGTAAATGAATTATTTGCTCCCTAGTATTGCTGTGCTATACATTATTAGGTATTAATTTCGTTTTTAATTTCCTTAATGCCCTTAAAAGATCAAATAACTTTCTTTTTTTTTGAAAAGTCATTAAAAACAAATAGTGAACATATAAAACGAATCGGTTTAAGCTGAGCATAATTTCTTTATTGTTTACATACTTAAGTTAATCAAAATCTCTGATTGAAATAAAGCCGATTTCGTTATGATTTTTACAAACGATAAATTATTTCGTGTTATAAGTTAAAATATAATTCTATGCTTGATATCAGATACTCACATGTTGATCTATTGATTCGAAAATAAACTTAAGAGAACAGAGTGTAACAAGAGGGAAAAATAAAGGTGAACAATGTTGAACATTTTATGGTCGGATTAATGGTCTTGCAACGCAGTAGTAGTGAAGTAAAAATGTTCTCTTGTCTTGAATAAAAGTCAAGAAAACAAAACAAATGAATAGATTTGTGAAATAAGCTTCACGCATACAATAAATATTTCTTATCGGGAAAGAGAAGCTTAATAAAATGATTAAAAGAGTGAGAGATGAGAAAGCGCCGAAATGTAAACAGCAAAAACGCTCTGTACTCTTAAGCCACCCCGTATATAAAGTAGATAATCAATTTGCAATGGCACTCATTACGAATAAAAGAGAGAATATAGCTTAGTATGGTAAGAGGTTGTACGTAATAAACAGAGAAACAGAGAGAAGAGAGAAATCGCATTTTTTTTTTATTAAATTTCATTCCGTGTTTTTGCAAACGAAACAAACCATATGTTAAAAAAATAAAATTGGCAGTAATTAAAACACACATCCACACAATGTCTTTATTAAATTGCATTACAGGTTAGACAACATTTATGTGCAAGATATTCTTTTCATTGAAAAATTTGCATTTTTTTTCGATCTAAGTACAGTTCTTTTAAATTTGTCTGGTTATTTTTAACAGAACTTGTCCGTTTGTCTGATACCTTTTAACAGAGATTGTCCGTTTGTCTGATTATTTTTAACAGAGATTGCCGGTTATGTTGCTTTTTGACAGTAAAATTTCCTTTGCTGTCGTCTGTGTCTTCTTATGGAATTGGTTTTTGAGAGTAAAAAAGTCGTTTTGAGAGCAAAAGTGTCTTTTTGAGAGTAAAATTTTGCTTTCCTGTGTATTCTTATGGCTGTCTACTTAAGAGTGAAATTTGCTTCGCTTTGTGTTTATTTGTTTTTTTCGCTTTGTTTTTGCTTTGGTTTTTTGCTACAAAAACACAAAACGTTTGCTGAGTTTTGCTTATTTTCAAAGCAAAAAAGCAAACGAAAACAACGTCGGGAAATTTGATGGAAATTGTGTACTTCTTTTTGAAAAATAATTTTCGTGCATTTTTTTTTCATTCAAAATCAATTTCATTAAGGAATTGCGGGAACAAAAAAAGAATTTATCAATTATAAATAAAATTATAAATTATATATAACAAAATTCGCAGCTCAACGTGCTCGACGGAAATTATAAAAAGTGTCGTTGACATTTTTTGAAAAAAAAAAATAAAAAAAATTAATAAATGATATGAAATAATAAGAAATTTTTTCCTAAAATATTTATTGTGAGAATCCTTAGTTTGAAATGCAACGAATATTAATAAATGTTGCTTTAAAACAACAACAACAACAACAACAACAACAAAAATATCTAATATTTTTTATAAAAATCTGTTTCATTAAAAACTGTTTAAAATTTGGTTACATTTAATTTAAAAGAGAAATTTACTATAAAAAAAAAAAAGAAAAGAAAAACAAAATTGTATTCACAAACTGTGTAAAAGAAACTTAAACTTCGCGACGCAAGTATAGCTTGAAAAAGTTACTGAAAAGCAAACCAAAGACACAAAATAAAAATCTATAAAACAACCTGTAGCATTTGCTAATACAACAACAACAACAACAACAACAACAACAACAACCAGTAATAGTAATAATAATAACCTTAACAGAAGCAACGGTAAATCAAATCAAAATCTTTATCTACGCAACATTCTAAAATATATTTTAACGTATTTAACAACAACAAGAAAAATCTCTCTAGTCAAGCTTATTAATAATATAAATAAAATTTAAAAAGAAAAGGAAAACGAAAAAAATATAAAAATAAAACATTCCCTTTAGTATAAAAAACAATAAGCAATAAAAGTAAAAGAAAAGTAAAAGAAAATGTGGTGCATTGTGAATTTACCCAACGGTACTCAACAAGCGGTCAAATTGGATCCCAAAGCCATCGGCCAAGAATGCTTGGAAAAGGTATGCCTTGTTAACATTCCTTTCATCTAGTTTTAGAAAAAAAGAAAAGCCAAACACGCACCAAACACGTAAACAAAAAGAAAAAGGAAATATCTCCTTATATTTCTTGTCTTCATTAACTCTTTTTTTCTCTCCCTCTCTCTTTCTCTCTCTCTCTCTCTCTCTCTTTTCGTTCCGGGCACCCTCTCACTTTATTTCTTTCTCTTTTCTTTTTTTTGGTTTTTCTTTCCTTCTTTCGGTCTCTAACCACTACATCAAGTTTATATGGTGGGGGGACAAGATTGTGACTTCTTGAGTTTTATACCGATCAAAGTTCAAGTGTATACTGTGTGTTTTGATGGATGGATTGATTAGCGAGTTGTTTTCAATTGGTTTCCTTTTTAATGCTTCGTTGCGGTTGTAAAAACTTTAATTTTTTTACTACATTTAGTTAAATATACATTTTCTTCACACATCTATCTGCCAATGCATGTATGTGTATGCACGTACATATATACATATATATATATATATATATATGTAAGCAAACACATTTATTTATAAACTTACCTCAATCAGTTTAAAGTACATTCAACTGATAAGCTTAAGGCAAACCAGCAAAAATGTAAAGGTAGGGAGTAATAGTAGACCGATGAGCATATTATTATATAAATTCATTGTGTATACGTGAGTTGATTGTTTAATTGCTATTGTTTTCGCGTTATTATCATTGTTGTACTTTAATCACTTTATCTTTCCATCATTTCAAAAGACTTTACTACATCGTATCTATGCGCGTAACCTCCTTGTAGATACATATGTCCGGTTATTCCTGACGTGGGAGCGCTGTGCACGTTTTTCGACTCTTTTTTGTTCTTGCGCAAACCAATAGGACCGATAGGACGATTGATTTGCTTTTTAATCCTTCAACGTTTCAGCTAAATTTATAGTTCTGTGGCATTCCAACTAACTATTGGTTTCTTTAAGCAAATAAGCGCTTCTTGAGGGCAAACAACAACGTGTTTACTTTTCTTAATTCTCTTAATTAAAAGATATTTATTTTCCAAAAGGTAGAATCAATTTAGCTTCGCTTGTCTATCCATCCATGCTGCTGTTGTTGAAAATCTTTCAGAAAAAGTTGAAATTTGTTTCTGTCTTTTGTCTAATCCTAGAAAACTATATGTTGTTGTTGTTTTGTCTTAGTTAGTGGGCGTAAAATACCTTAAATACTTTCTCATTACAGTTAGATAATGAAAACAAAAAGTAGATATAATAGCGAATTATCAAATAAAATAAACTTTCCTGCGTCAGGCTAATGAAATAAAATTCTCTTTTCTTACCTTTCTATCAATTTTCATGGACACAAACGCCCAAGTTGCACGTTTCTAACATCACAGTATTTGTGGTTTTTATTTTTCGAACATTTTTTATTAATTCAAAGACCTTATGATGTATACGCGAATATGTTTTCAATCATTATAAGTTTTTGAACCGATTCAGACACGTTTGTGTTTATGCTGTACTCGTGGGTGTCACAAAAGGTATGTCGTAAATGGATTGTTCGGTAATGAGAACAGAAAGAGAACTTTGCTTTCTCGCTATCTTATCGTAACGTAACTTTGAAGGCTCTACAAACTATCACCATAAGTATATTTTATGCGTATTAGAGACAATTGTAAAGTTTAAGTTTAAAAAAAAATTATAGTTTACAAAAAAATTAATAATAAAATAAAATTGGCAACACTATACAAAGTTTGTTATGATGTATATACGAAGTTGATCTACACCACGTTATGAAGTTAGGGGTTAAGTGACAGATTTAAGAAAAATTTTCTGTAAAGCAAACATGGCGTAGGATGATTTGCTGTCGGCTTGCGATATTCTATTTATAGGTCTGTGCAAATGACTCTTTTCGCTTTTTTTTCTTTGTTCTTTCAAGTTGAACATCCACGATACAAAAATCACATGAAGGTAGTCTTGTTAATACTCATCGTCTTCAGTTGCAATTAGTACGAACATATCTTCATTCTCGGGCGAAAATTGAAGTTTATCTAACCTTCCTAGCAATGTTCAAAAATTCTCAACAGATACGTAGTCCCGCATAAGTTTTGGAAACCTATCTACGATTAGTAAGACATTTATGCCTGACTTAACACAAGCTTGTTCACATTCAATCAAACAGGTTTGGAAATTCATAGACTTAGAAGAGCAGTTGTACATGATTGAAAAGCGCATGCAATTTAGAATTTAGAAATAGCTTGAAGGACTTTGAAAATTGTTTAGCCTGTTACGAATGTTTAAATTTAGTTCAAAAATAACCCGACTTAACCTTTTTTGACCCAAAAATCCGCATAACCACGCATTGGTTTCATGTTAAACTCTTTCTTGTATAAAGCTTTTTGCTTATATTTCATTCAATTCGAAGAAAAATTCTAATCACAAGCATATATTTGACTAATACCACCGATCACATTTGATTCAATTTTCTAAATTGAACGGACAATTTGTATCGAATACAATGAATTCAATTTCGAAACTCAAAAAGAAAAGAACACAACCTTCTCCGAGGTTTTTTAAAGCGACACGACGGATTTCAGGCACAAGAAGACGAAAAGTTGCTTGTGGATCAATTTTAATAAAAAGACGAACAACATTACAACTGAAGCTGGCGCGTACGATGCCTCTTCAAGTACAGCAGAAACAGCGGTATTGAAGATATGATTATAGAAAATGATAATGAATTTAATTACACACGTGTAAGATGTAAAGAATATCCGAACCAAGGTTATCATCAAAACTGAGTAAATTAATTTACGTAGAGATTATGCTCTTACTCTAAACGACGAGACATGCAAATATCTAACGATAGATGATAGAAAGGTTAATAAGCCTATCAAAAAATGTTATATAAAGCAAAACAAAGGATTGAAAATAAAGAAGAACAATTAAAACCTATATATACATATATATATATATATATAAAAGAGTTTGGCTTTCAAATCTTTCCAAACAGATCATTGTGTTTATGTCTCGCGACTTCGATAAATACAATACGAAGATATAGTCTAACTTTAAGCTCCACGGGGATCAGGGGCGCACTTGCTGCCTACTTTCTAGCAGAGGAAGTTCTTAGGAATGGAATCTTGCAGTTATGGTAGTGAGTCCTGAG